>KV425963.1:14865-109111 GCA_001632375.1 Exidia glandulosa HHB12029
TACCTCCATCTCGTGTTTTGTTTCGGATTTCAAAGCAATGAGCAAAGCCGAGGATTGGAGCGAGACAAGCCTTCGAGCTCCCAGCTGTTGCCAAGCTCACAAAGAATCTCAAGCGGTCGAGGTTGGGTCATTTCCCGAGCTCGTCGAGCTCGGCTGAGCTCAGCGGAGGGGGGTCTAAGCGAGCATTTACTGGGCAGGCTCAAACATTCGGACAGCTCGACGAGCTCGGCGGAGCGCCGCCGAGCTCAGCCAAGCTCAGGGAGCAGTCTGAGCAGACACCCATTTTCCTGATGCACGCGACATAATCGACCAGTCACGCAATCTCTACGCTGCTACATTAGTTGAATGCAGTTCTGAATCATCTGTCATCTGAAGCCGGAGAAGTTCTACGGTCGCAGAGTTAGACTGGACCATCAAGTACAGTATCAAGTCAAGCTTCATATAGACCAACATCTGACACACACTGTGGTGGTCACACGGGTGTTGTAACAGGTCGTGGAACGGACTGTTACCGCAGCGAGTCGACGCTTCGCATGCACAGAATCTCGACTGAAGGCCTTGAAACACGAACTCCAACTGCCAGTACGCTTTGACAGTCTGATGCTATGCAGGGTCTAATTTCTGGACGTACAACCAGGTCAATAGGATGTTGACAAAGCCGTCAAGTTTACGCTGGATAAGCAACAATGCCTCATCCGTTCTTTGAGTCCGACTTTTACTCGGGCAGTTTACCTGTTTGGGAGCGAACGCGGCGGAACTGTCACGCGCCTAAAGATCTCAGTTCTACACATGCATCGCTTTCGATACCGCCGCCCACACGAGTGAGTACTAAACCTCGTACTCTGCAGGGTTTGTATGTAAAACACGATGTCTTACGCGAAAATTCATGTTGCGATCTCGATATCCTCGGTCCTCTTCGTTGGTCTGCTACCGCTGTGGCTGCGGATGTCAATGACAACCCGATCGAACGAAGCTGTCTCCAGGTACAGCAGCATTGAAAGGCAGTGAACTGAGCCGACGTGCAGTTTCTCATCCAAACTTGGCACGGGTTGAGACGGCCGCACGCGCAGCACTCGTTTCTTTTTGCTGCTCTCTAGCACTCCCTTAAGCGGAGGCTTCTCCTGATCCCTCGCACTGTCTGACTCCCACACACTCTTACTCAAAAACATCTCTTCTTCATATGACCGTCGACCTGGAGCCGTGCCGAGCCTCGTTCGACTCTGGGGGCTCCGAGGAGAGTCTGTTGCGACGGTCGATTGATGAGCTCGACTTCGTCGACTCCGTTCCCCGTCCCAAAGGTGCTCGCTCCCAGGCACGAGTCACTGTTGTTGCGGTCTTTGCCTGCGCCCTAGTGGTGGGTGCCATTGTCCTCGTGAGGACGCGCTGGCAGAGCGCGCGCAAGTTCGGCCCATGTGGTCAAATCCTTGTTCGTCGCTTCGAGAGCTATACAGGACTAGGCTCGGAATACGGCGTCTTCGTCAGTACCTTTTGTCTCTAGGGCACTCTCATGCTCGACTCATCCCGTCTACAGTTGCGCGCTGCAGCCCTCTCGGCCGAAATGGGTTGGACGGTGGTCCCCGTCACGACGGACTGGATTTACGGCGACCTCGACAACTTCTTCGTCCCTCCATCGTACCGCTGTACGCTCCCACCCGACCTCCTCGACGACCTTTCGACGTACAAGGAGTTCGGTACCGAGGGATGGGAGCAGGCCGACCGTCTGCGACTGACGCGCAACTTCCACCAGCTCCTGCACCTCGACGGTCTCATACGGAACCGTAGCATCGACCCAGAAGGGATACGGCGCCTCGACATGAAGCAGCGGCTTTGGAGCTTGGACGAGGAACATCTGACTCTACCCTACGGCGAGAGCGTCCCCCGCGGTGTCGACAAGGCTTTCCTCGAGCAGGTGGACGCTCTGAAGAGGCTCTGGGTCCCGAACTTCGGAATGCAGGCTCAGATCGACCGTCTCGCGGCGCGTGTTGGTCTTAATGAGGCTCGCTCAACGAGGAGACCCGTCGTTGCGTGCGTCCTTGTTCAGACTGTATCTGCTCTGCGTCCTCAGCTGACGGACGGTCTGCAGCGTCCAAGTCCGGCTCGGCGACAAGAAGACAGAGCTGGACGACCTCCACCGCGTCGGCTCCCACATGCAATTGTACGCATCGACACATATGCCGCAGGCTTTCGCAACCCTCACGGACGCTCGCAGCGACGACATGAACGTCTACTTTCAAGCGATCCAAGTTGCGATCGGGCGTCTCTACGAGCCGGAACTCACGCCCGGTGCTTTCCCTCGACCCTCGACGGGCAATCAAAAACCTCTCGTCGTCGTCATGACTGCCGAGCCCGGGGTGACTGAGCAGCTCTCCGCGTTGGACAAGCGCAACGAGTTCGACTTCATCTTGACACCATCGAGCGAGCTCACCCCTGAGCAACAGGAGGAGTACGATCGTGTCTTCAACTCAACTCGGGCGATGTACCGACGCTGGGACCAGAAAGACCTGGACAACGCGTCTCTTAACCTGAGGCTGGCGCTCACGCGACAGCTCATCGCTGAGCTTACGGTCTACAGTCGCATGGCAGACGCCTTCGTAGTCTCAGGGAACTCAAACTTGGGGAGACTGGCTCTGACGCTCGCGGGAGAGGAGGGCGCCTTGGGCTTGCCGGGGCAACGCATCTTCGGTGGGCGCGTTCGGTCGATTGACGTTCCATTCTACCCGACAACGTGGAGGACGTCCATCTTCGCATAGTGTAGAACATTGACAGATCTTTTCGCAGTAGACATTCTATCTGTAATCGCATGTCATCGCCTTTGATACACAGCTTCGATAGTTATTTCCTCACTCCCCGAACGACGGAGATGCGTTTGACATCTGAAGATCGTAACAGACTGCGCACAAAGAGAGCCTATACCGTTCACGTCCTTGCGGCGACTCTGTATTAGTGTCCTTTATGTAAACGGTTTCGCGGGAGCCAGAACTTGACGCAGAAGCGCAACAAGCAGTGCACTGCTGGGCACGGGAATTCCGAGAGGAACTGCATTTACGACACGGTCAGGGACTCAGGGACGACATGCCCCTGAGGCGCTGTACAAACTGACCCGGGGGTATTCCCATTTGATACAGACTAACCAGTATCTCGACCCCGTGGGGTGTGCGAGTTTCGCACCGTTGACGTGGGTACGAACCTGGTAAGTCCACACTGTAGCAAATAGACATCCGTCAATGTCACAATCCACAGCTCATATATATAGCGCTCATACGCCGCCTGGTCATGCAGTTAGAACGATGTAGGGAGGATGACGATCGTCACGTTTCCTTCCGCTGTTCGTTCTCAAAGTCATGCACGACGATGTGGACCACATGATAGCATCACTGCTTTATACGCGGAACGCTGCGCCTCTCCAGTACCTCAAAACCGTGTTCCGAAGAATGTTATATAGCGCACAGCAATCAGTCTCAATTATGCTAGTAGCGCCACGTTAGAGAATTTGTAATCTAGAATGGAGACTCAGGAGCATCGGTGCAACTATCCAAATCTCCGCCGTTCCGAACGCCCACAGCCATGATACGAACGCCATTCACCTCTGCGTATATGCCGTAGTCCACGAAGAGATCAACCTCCCCGTTGATGTCGACTCGCCAAATCTCATAAGGCTCGTCATCCCCTGCCTGCGGCTCGATAAGTGACGCGTTGTAGGCGTTGGGTTCAATAGGAACGTTCCCCAAATCGAAGCTGAAAGCATCGACCTCTACCCATACGCGACTCGGAGACGTGCCCTTGCGCACCTTCGCAAAAATGAGGGCCAGCAGTTGAAGAGATGGAGAGAAACTTACGGCAATGTCCAGCCGCCCGGTGCCGAAGGTCGGTGCGCATGAAGAGGAAGACCACATGAGAGTGTCCTCGACGCGGAATCCGATTCCACCCTGATCCTCGATGCGCGGCCCCGAGCCGTTGCCTTCGTCAATGAGGACGGAAAACTTCGAGATAGAGTTGGACTTCGCGGCGTCGAGTGTAAGGAACGACTGGGATGATGTAGCGTTGCGCAAGCTGTACCACATGGACGTAATCCGTCCGCCCAATGCGCTTCCGACCTGGTTCTCGGAGTGCTGCAGCTCTACGACGTTTTCGTCCGAGGTGCTACCGTCGCTATTGAGCCAGGCGATACGGACTGTTCTGTTTAGGTTCTCCGTAAGGTTCCAGAGCTGAAAGAAAGTAGAGAGTTAGAGCATCATGACGATCAAGTTAAGAAGAGAACCTTCCCCTGCTTACCCTGATATCCCCTTCAAGTGTGAGTAGCCCATTGCCTATGTACGTCGTCCTAAACGCGTGAGGTTTGACAGGGAGAGGCTTGATGACCTCTGTGAGCTGCACGCCGCGTGGAACAGTGTTGAGCATTCGAGCGAAAAGATCAGCGCAGGTCGACGCAAAGAGATTCGGTGACTCTGCAAACCTACCAGCGCGAATTAGCATCAATGGAGACGGGTCGGTTCGACAAGAATAGTGACTTACGCTCTTATTGTAACATTTCCATCGCTACCGAAGATACGCTTGTCGGAATTGGTGGTGTCATTCGTGCCAACGACGAGTGGATTGGCAGTCGTTCCATCCACAAATTCCTTCGCGCTTACGACAGATGAGCGAGTGAGTGAGTGAACCATCTGCAACCTGCTGACGACGTACATATTATTGTCAAAATGAACGAACGTGGAGTCAAATGCGGCGTTGGAATGAGTGTTGTTCGGGTCGCCGAGATCGGGGACAATATCCGGAAAAGCGTCGTGCTGTACGCCACCGAAACTGTGACTGTGCAAAGAGAGTGAGCGAGGAAAGCTGTTACGAAAAGAACGGTGAACGTTACCCGCATGCCACAAGCCCAATCATCTCTTCTTGCGTGAAGCCCTGCCGAGCGAAAGATGCGATGTGCGAGTCGAGGTCATTCTGAGGCTCAGGTACACCCGCAACGTTCGGCTCCATGGCATCCACACGTCCAGCGCGATAGTCGATCTCTGGCCCACCACTGGGTGAAGTATAAGTTAAGGATGTGTCAATTACCAGAGATTTCTGTGGCCGTACCAATTCTCCACGGAAATAATTAGCGCGAGTGCCAAGATGTCGGCGACTGGAACATGGCACGTCAGCATGTGCACAAAGCCGGAGACGGGCCAAACATAGAACGTACTGGACACATAGCTGGAAGCGTCACGATCGAGGACACGGAGCGTATTAGAGAACGAGTCTCCCACATTCTGACATACGGGAAGACTATGAGGACGACATGCCGCAGACAAAGAAAGAGCGAACCTCTGCCCGACTCTGTTCTTCCTTGAAGCGGATAGACGAATCCATTCCACCAGTCCCGTCCTCCACGTTATGTGTCGCCATATCATGGTACGCCTGTCCGCCACACCTCCGTCGTGAGATTATGAAAAAGATTACCAGCGGCAGTACATACGGTCCTAATCCAGTCCGCCGCATTCGAGCGCCCCGTCCCGGCAAAGTCGTACTTGTCGCAAGGGTCGAGTTCGAACGCGAACGGTCCGTGATGGAATCCATCCTGGTCCCAACGAAAGCTCTCCTGCTGGTCCATTCGAGGGTTCGGCCAAACGTACGCGGCGACACCAGCGCCTCCACCGAGAACAAGGACCTTCGACGCGCGCAACCCCATGACTGGAACGAGAGATCGAGAAGAATTAGACGCAGGATGATTCGCGCGGAGGTTTATAACGCAGTGGGAGTTGCTGCGCCTTCCGGCAGCGCATGTTCTCGCGCAGCAGAATCTGGATGGCCGAAGTGCGAAATGCATTGCATGTCAAGAAGCCGCGATCAGCTGCGCTCACCAGGCTCACCGTGTAAGCGCCTGCTTGAGAAGGACGCTTTGAATCAGCGTCGAAGTCTGCTCATTATCAACGAACTGAGTAAACGGAGCATAGGAAAACCATGTGGCAAATATGCGAAATACTTACCGAGGATCTCCAGACCGAAAGTACAACCTGAGAAAGCGGATCTGCTCAGGCTGTCATGCGCGAACGAACTGTATTCCAAAGGAAGCAAATGAAGCTTTAAGCACACGGATGAACGAACAGGCTATGAAGACAAGCAGACATACCATACAATAACGTTATGCAGCATCGAAATCTTCTACTCCTTGCTCATCCCTCTCCTGCTCCTTCCTCTCCGACTCAACCCGATACTGCGCCCAATCGAACGGCCTCACAACATCCGTCTTCACCTCCCCCACACTCCTCTTCAACGTATTCTTCACAACAGTACCCCTCTTCACCATCCGCCTCAACACCTGCATCTCCCTCGCATTCGCCAGAACAGACATCGGCACCGGCAAATCGCTCTCATGTTCACCCCGCTCCAGCCGTCTCTTCGTCGCGGCCATCTTCTGTCCTTGAGTGGGCGCAGACGGCACAGTCGAGCTCGAAGGCAGCGGGTTGGCCATGCGCCGTTTCTTTAAGAAGGCGGTCACGGCGTCTAGGGAGGGGGAGGAGGTGGTGTAGGGTGCGGGTGTGGGAGTAGACGAGGACCAGATGGATGCAGAGCGCAGACGGGGAATGGGAGGAGGAGGTTTAGGGCGGTCGACAGTGACGGCTTTCTCCTTGCCTTTGGGCTTCAGCGGCGGCGGCGGGGAATCGTCGTCCACATTGATAGCCTTCTCCTTCTCCTTGCCCTTGCGACTCGTGTGCACCCGCGCATCGACATCGACATCCAAGTCCATCGGCGTCTCCTCGTCCGACACCAGCGCGTCTCTAGGCGCCTTCCGCGCCGTCGCTTTCTTGTTCGATTTTGCTTTAGCTGGCGAGAGTGGAACGTCCGGAAGAGGGTAATCCACGCCCGCAATCGCCATCCGCCGAGGAACGACTTGCGCTTGGAAAGGGTGGGACGGATCGGCGACGGAAGGACGTTCACGGTGTTTGGAGCGAGATGATGAGGGCGCGGTGTAGGTTGATGCAGCAGCAGCGGATGGACGAGAGCTCGACGTATCGAGAGCAGCAGCAGACGGGTTGGGCTTCAGGCGCGACGAAGATGATACGACGGGCGGCAGGGTAGAAGTAGAAGTAGAATTCGAAGGCGGTAGGACGGTCGACGAGGACGAAGACGACGCAACAGCGCGCGCAGAGTACTTGTCCAACGTCGACTTGCCCTTTCCCGGCGCGTCATGAGCATGAGCTTTGTCAAGTGCAGCAGCCTTCGTACGCTCCGGAAGAGCAGAAATCGACGAGGACGGCGCGGGGTCCCTGGCCTTGACCTGCGCGGGCGCGGGCGCATCATCTTGATCCTCCCGCCTGGAAACGGTCTTGCGCGCACGCTGCGTCTGCATCGGCTGTTTCTCCTTGAGCTTCTGCTTCTCCGTATCAGGTCGAGAGGTCGACGTGGAGGTTGTAGACGAAGGCCCAGCGGCGGAGGCGGGAAAACGAGCAACAGGCATCGCGGCGAGCGGAGGACGACCTGTAGAAGAAACCGCAAAGCGTTTGTCCAACGTAGGCGGTCGCGCGGTCTTACGCCCCAACTGACGCGAAGAAGAGGCCTAGGATCACAGACTTTCGTCAGTGACAAGTAACACAATACCCGCACGAGCGACCGTACCTCTTCACGCACGGTAGAGGGAAACGAATCCTCTTCCACGCTCACCTGTGCAGCCTTCTTCGCGCTCGAAGGAGAGAACGACGCAAGCTCCTGTAGTCGGTCCCAGGAGACCGTCAAATCGTCGACTCGGCGGCCCGGCGTCGCTGGTTCCTTGAACTTCGTCGAAGCGACAGCTGGCGCGTCGACGACACCCTCCGCCGCGTCCCGCTCTCGTTCCCGGTGTTTCTTCTTCTTCTTCTTCTTCACCGAGCTGGACGTTGACGATTCGCCCGCGTCCGCGTCTGCGCCTAGGACAGCACGCTTCGTCTTCTCGCGCGACGCAGAACGAGCTAGGGGGTCGACCGCGTCCTGATTCTGTTCGCGGTGTTTCTTCTTCTTCTTCATCGAGCCAGATGTCGATGAATCGCCTTCGCCGACGTACGTATCGAAGTGCTTGCGCTTGTTCTTCATCTTCTCGAGCGATGCAGAAGGATCCAGCGCAGGACGAGCGAGCGGGTCGACCGCGTCCCGATCCCGATCTCGGTCGCGGTGTTTCTTCTTCGTCTCCTTCGCCGAGCCGGACGTCGACGATTCGCCTCCACCGACGTCCACGCCCCCGAGATGCCTGTGCGTGTTCTTCTTCTCCAGCGGTCCAGAAACGCCATCGAGCGCGTCAACGGCGTCCCGATCCCGGTCTCGGTGTTTTTTCTTCTTCTTCTTTACGGAGGATTCGCCCTCGCCGGCGTCCGCGTGCTTGTTCTTCTCGAGCGACGTAGAAAGACCCAGCGCAGGACGAGCGCCAGCGCCCGCGTCCCGGTCGCGGTGTTTCTTCTTCTTGACCTTCACCGACGATTCGCCTTCACCCGCATGCGCGCGCTCCGACACGTTTTCCAAGCGTTCGTCCACGACCTGTTGCACGTACGACCGCCCTTCCTCCTCGACGCGATGCTTCCTGCGCTCGGTCCGATCTTCCGTCGAAGGCACAGGCGCGTCTAGTCGGACCTCTGCCTTCGCATCCTCCTTGGTCTTGGTCTTGAGCGCGAAACCCGTCTTCTTCTTCGTAATCGCTCCACTCCCGGACGGCTCCTCCTCGTCCTCAAGCTCAAGCTCATCCATATCCATATCCACCTCCACATCCTTCCCCGCTCCTGCTCCAGGTACTAGTTCATCCTCCACTTCTTCTTCGTCAAGGAACGAAATCGGCGGTAAACTCATCAACCTCCGGCTCTGGCTCTCCCTCTCCCTTCTTTCAGGTGAGGGCGAGGGTGAATCGGGTAGGAATAACGGCTGTGACTGCGACTGTGATGTGCTTCTGTGGGGAGCGGAGGGGGATGGGACGGGCGCGGTGGACGGTGTGGGCGCGGTGGAAGGTGCTGGCGCAGCTGGTATGCGCGACAGCGGGAGAGCTGGTTTACGGAACGTCGTCGTCCCAGCACTCGTCGTCGTCGTTGCTGGAGTAGAAGTATGAGTAGGACGCGCAGAAGGCGCGCGCGAAGCAGGCGGAACGCGAGAGGTAGTAGAAGCAGCAGGCAATGCAGCACTTTCGCGCTCGTCGTCCAATACGTAGTCGGGCAAGTCATCCGCATCCGCATCCACATCTTGTACCGTCACAATTTGAGTGGCTTTGGCTTCCAGCGCCTCTATTCGAGAGCTGTCCGAAGATGCGGGAGGACCGCGCGAAGAGGTCTGCGGGTGGCTTGACGCAGGAGCAGGGCGTCTCGAAGGCGGCTCGTCTGCCTCGCCGGTACTCGTCTTCTCCAGCGGGTTGGGCGCGCGCGATTCGCTCGGTCGTGAACCGGACCCAGGCGCAGGCGCAAGCGCGCTATCCGACTGCGTACGCGTTGGAACCGTCGAACGAGGTGTAGAAGTACTCGTCGATGCGGGTAGAGGTAGGACAGCCGCGTCCGACCGCGTCCTCGTCAGACCACCACCACCACCACCACCACCACCAACGCCCGACGGCCGTCGAGAGCGGAAGAACGCATGGTCCTCGTCGTCATCCTCCTCTTGCTCCTGGTTCTGGACAACCGCACGCTTGACGGAAGCTGGGTGCGAGTTGGATGGAGACGCGGACAGTCTGCGCTTGGACGGTACAGTAGACCCGAGAGGAGACCGCGCACGAGAAGCCGACGCCTGTGTCGCGAGCGGGAACCTCGGCGTGCGACCCGCCAACGACGCGCGCATCAGGTTACGCGTCGGGACGGGCTCGTCTTCTGTTGCGATATCGGTTGTGACAGAGGATACAGAGCCGGGACCGTGTCGCGAGCGCGAGCCGGCGGAGGATACGGACGCCGCGTCGCGTCGCGAGGACGCAGACGGTGCTGCGGGCGTGACGAGGACCTCGTCGTCCGATAGCGTGAGGTCAATAGGCTCTACAGGCGTCCTCAACAACACAGCAGGTCCTAGACGCATGGACAGTCAGTATCCTCAGTCACGCTCCAAACCAAACACACCAGCGAATCTACTCTTCTTCTTCGCGCGCTCGTCTTCTAGCCCTCCCTCTCCCACCTCAGACGAGCGCCGCCGCTTTTTCGAGGATGTGGCCATAGCGGTGAAGTCGACGAACGGCACGGGCGCGATGGGCCCTGTGCGGGACGGCGAACGAGACGGTGGCGGGGAGAGTGGCGTCTGGACGTTGCGCGGGGTGGCACCCGATGCCGTGGTGGGTGGTACACCATTATGCGATGTTGGGGAAGCAGAAGTAGCAGCCGGTACTGGTTTTGACGTAGACGTAGATGCGCCGATGTTGGAATCGGCTGCGCGACTCGTGCTCGTGCTAGCGCCCACATTCGAATTCGACCTATTAAGCAGACCCGCGACGTTCTGCATATGCACAGCCGGTCGCCGGACCGTCGTGGTAGGAAGTAGAGCGCGCTGACTTGGGGCGACGCGGTGGATATCGACGTTATACGACAGGTCGATGTACGTCGTCCGCTCGCCGTCGTCCTCGTCCTCGTCATCGGTATCCTCGATGACGAGCACCTCCTCCTTGTCGGGCTCGGGCACGCGCGGTTGTTGCTGTTGGTGGCAGTCGGGACACATCCAATCGTACAGCGTGCCCGTCACGTCCCCGGCCCCGTCCCCATCCGCGCCGCCCTTCTTGCCCTTGCTCTTGCGCATAGCGTTCGTAGCAGCCGTCCGTCTTCCCAATTCTCCAAGCCCCATCCCCACGCACGCTACATAATAAGTCGGTCAGCGCGCGACAAGGAACAAGGGACAAGGAGGGTTTAAAGTTGGACGCGAAACGCAAAACGCACTATGGTGATAACTATTCTCGCACGTAGAACAGTCGAGCATGACGGCGTTAAAGTCGACAGCATAGTCGCCGCATGTCGCGCACACTACGTATCCCGCCTCCTGCATCCACGTGCAAAGGCGAAGCAAAGTGTCGGGTGCAGAAACTGAAAGACAGGTGACAAGGGACGCGCTTTTCCGCTCCGATTGCCGGTCCTCTTGCTCCCGACCGCCACAGCTTCCGTTCACTCGCTCCAATCTCCAATGCTCCGTCCTCGGGCAGCGTATCAATGTCCGATATTACTGGAGCGACATCCTGTCGCTGTATTTATGATTCTGTACCAGTCCGCAATTAAGTAGCCAACTGCCGACACTTGCTTCAAGGACCTGAAATATAGCAGGTCGATCTCAGGCTCGCCATTGTCCTATAACTTCGACTTCTCATCGCACTGTCTCCTCCGCGTTGCAAAGAATGTTCCGCATTTGAAGGAGCACTGTGTTGCATGTAGTAGCAGATGATGAGAGCGCGCTGTACATGTTGGCAAGTACTTTCTTCTGCTGGATTTATGCATTCGGACCTCGCGGGCGGACCGGCCGAATCAACTTAGCGCCAAGGATCGGCGCATAATGCTCACTATTTAAGAGCACATCCCCGCCATTGGATTTTCACTCTCATCATCTGCTATAACCAAGTCACAGCCTCGTACCCAGCATCAGGATATTCACAGTACAGCATATCTATGTATAATCAACTTTCACATGAACCTGAGGAATCCAAATCAGTTGGCATCCTATCTGTGTATCTTCCGTACCTGGTACCCGCAAATAGGTTTCAGACTCGTCCAGCTTTGCTTTAGCGACCCAGGACGCTTGTATGAATAAGAGTGACTAATCGTCTTGTTTTGAAATTTGAGCACACTGTCTCCAGTCTCCTCCACATCACAAAGAATGCCGTTACAATCTTATACCCCATTCCTGCGGGACCAAACTGCAACCTGAGTCTTCGCCCACAGGCCTTACACTGTCAACTCTATATAAACAGTACTGGTTCTGACTCTGCTGTATCTTCCAACACACTGGCCGCACCTCGCTCTCATCATCTGCTCATCCTCAACACAGTCTTACCGGCTGAAGCTCACAGACCCTTGTCGTCGTGTGGAATTCCAAACCAGCCCGCAAATACTCAGCCTCGTTCGGGACTCAGAATTCCAAAGCTGTGACTAATGAATCTCAGGCTCGCCGTTCCCCCTATCCAAGGGCAACAACAGCTCTGTCAGATGTCTGATGTCTCCTCCGTGTTGCACAGAATGTTTCAGTGTCGAGGGACACTTTTGACAAGTAACATCGCTTCTTCTCCTGGTTTTTATGCCTTAGGACCCCCGCAGACAGACCGGCTGAATCGGTATTGTGGGCCTACACAACCTCTACACAGTGCCAAGGATAGTCACACAGCGCAAGGGGATCACTATATAAGTACACATCCCCGGCCTTAGATGTCAAACTGTCAACTCACTCTCACTCCCACTCCCATCATCTGCTATATTCATTCCACAGCTTGGTCTTTGTCATCACATCCCACTTGCGCATGAACGACTCAACACTACGGAGAACCAAGAGAAGTAGAATTTACTCAGGCTTCAGTGCTTGTCGTTCAGTACTCAAAGGGCAGGAGCGTCGACTGTTTCAATGTGAGGTGGTTTCTACACTGTTCCTTCTTACTGCTACCATGTTGTCTCCTGCGCAACAACAAGAATAAACCGTGACCACGGCGAGAGTGTCCAACAGGATAGTAGCAGATGATGAGAGCGATGTGGACAGACTACATGGCTCAACCAGCTGGCCTTTATAAATTCTGACCTCAAGATCTGCGACTGAGCATATAAGCGATAGTGCGATACCAAATGAAGTTCACATCCCGTATCTCACTCTCATCATCTGCTTTCCATCTCCACAGCTTACACCATTCTCCTGTTGTATATTTCGTTCGCAATGAGGACCTCTACAGATGAACTGCTCCGGATATATAGCACTAGCATCTGAAGACTGCAGGAGCCATCAACAGAACAAAGCCCCGAGGCCTGTTTCCGAGCACCCGGCAGCACAAACTGCTTGTCTCAGCGCTCCAATCTTCCGAAGAGCCTCGTCTCTGAGTAAACGAGTATATATATAAGACATCAAAATTCCCAGTTAACAGTAATGACACCAAATCTCTCTCATCATCTGCTATTAGACGGACAGCAATCCTTTTGATAAACTGAAAGTCAGCCAGGATCTCACGTACAGTGCCAGGATTTCACTTTATGGACTCTGACCCTCTTATTCGATGATGTGGACATGACCGGTATGGCATGGGTCTGTACATGGAGGACCTCTACGTGGCACGAGAACAGCCACAGTAATCGAGTTCTGCACCTATGTGCTGGATGAAACCCTTACAAAAGTAATTAAAGCCGACACCAGGAACCCGAGCTCGAGGCCCGTCGGCATCGACGGTCACCCGTGTAGGGCGCGAAAGTCTCGAGCAGGGGTATCGACCAGGAGATAGGGTGCACAGATCGACCAGCATTGCGAACACCAGGACAACGAGTAGGGATGAATCGCGGGAGCGGCCAGTCACGCATCGTGCACATAGCGTGGGAGCTCTACTATCTCTACCCTGTACGTAGGACAGCCACAGTCGAGTAGACACGCTACATTCGCTGTAAAGTCACATAGAGAGAGCACCGTCGAGATGTCGCCTCAACGTTAGGACTCTAAGGATCAGAGACACCGATGAGACGAGCGCCAGATATGACAGATGGCACAGGCGGGCTACAACAGGATGGAAGAATTCAATCACGGGTAGGGACATCCTTGTATCTTTGGATCTTAAGTAAGGCACGTGTGCCTGCATCAGGAAAACCGACCGGATCTGGAAAGGCCCGGTATGGCAGTGCAAGGTTCCCAATCAAGGCAAGGCGCCCGGAAGCTTACGGCCGATCTTACCGTGGATGATAATGGTCAACGAGGATTGCCAAGGTCCGCAAGGCGTTGCAAGGTAACCGCAAGGTTCCAACTAACGGGCAAGAACGTCACAATCTTCGACACCGGGACGGGTGCCAGGCTTGCCTTGGTACTTGCAATTCTAATCGGAGCACGCGAGACAAGGAATATAGTAAATCATGCATATTATAAGCTAGCTAGTACAGACAGACTGCAGTCACGAGCTGCAGACAGCGTCGCCTTCGGCCCTCGCGCCGCTCGCGGACAACAGCGATGACGGATGTGCGCGCGCGCGCCGCGCCAGGTTTGCCGGGTATGCGATCTGAAGCGAGATTAGTAAGGATCGCGACGGATGGGAAGTCGGAGCATACCAGACTGGACTCTGGACGACCGCGGGTCTTGAGTATTCTGGATCGCGCCGACTTGAACGACGAGGAGGATGGGTGGGCAGATAACAGACCAGAGCAACACCATCGGCCAGAGGTAGGACACAGAGCGCAGAGCCAGACAAGATCAAAGCCCAAACGAGACGAGACGAGATGAGACGAGCCAAGACGCGAGCAACCAGCCAAAAGACGCGAAGCAGACACCAGAGCAGACTCTTGCGTTGCCGTAAACTTGCGGTCTTGAGCAATACGGGCAAGTCTTGGAGGTCAACGAAGGAGCGAGAGGGAGACGGGGGTTCGAGAGAAAAGAGATTCGGACTCAGCGAAAATCCAACCACCGGCTATGAGCCTCGGTGCCGGTCCGGCCGAGCGTGCGCGTGATACTCGCGCTGACTTGTGCGATTCTGCCCCGAGCTGGTCACCGCCCGTCAGATGCAACTGGGTAATAGTCCAAGTATATATGCAGGGGGTGACACGGTCGAGGGTAAATACGGGACTCGCACGCGGTAGTCATCCCAAAGCATCGCGCAACGGCGGCGGCATTGGTGTCGGTGTCGGCGACCAACGCACGTTCAGTGCGCGCCACTGGCCATAGCGTATCCACAAGGCTGCGACAGGTTTATAACGCTGGGCAATGCACAGAAAAGGTTGGGCTTACCTTACATGTATTCGTAAGGGCGGGATAACCTGGCGACGACGCTGCAATGCGTAGATAACCTGGGCCGAGCTTTGCATGGCCTTGCATGCCATTGTCGGAAGGTCGGAAGCTTCCGTCGGCCCGGCAAACCGCACACGGTCATCCAAGCTTCGGCCGGATTTCCTGATGTGAAAGACGTGAGTATGACCGGGACATGCGCACCTGTGATACGCTCAATACGGCTCTGGTAGGTGTGCTCTATGGCTATGAGTCCGACCTAGACAAAACGAGGAAATGCCGAACAGATCTTGACGGGAAAAAGGAAAGCGACGGTCCGGGCCGCCGGAAGCTTGCCAGTGCGACTACAACGATCGTTGTTATTGTGCCATTGTGCCCAGTCCGGCCCCTTCGACTTCTCGCGGGCTCAAATGGACGCGCATAAGAGAAAGCGCAGTACCAGTTGATTGTTCACAGTTGCCATCCTCCATGGCCACCATGAACGTGCGCGAGTTACCCACCGTCTTCGACTGGCCTCAAGACAGCGGCAAGAAAGACGACGACGGCTTTGGACAATTCGTCGTCATAGCGCTCGACCGCGCGGCCTCCGTAGACACGTTGGAGGACGACGCCGTTGTGGAAGAAGCCCTCAAGTTGCCGAACAATCGTTACCTCGCGATGGTAATGGCAGTACGTTCTGCGCGATCTGCTTTATCGCTTGCTCACGCTTACGAATCGACAGGACGCAGCTATCTTTCGCGAGGCAGCAGACGGCGAGTTCAGACTCGGCTTCCAGTTTTACCTCGTGTGTCGCGGATATCCCGCCGACTGTCCCAGCGAATGTGTCCCCCTCGCACCAACGACAAAGAATCCTCTCAATCGTCTGCCACTTCATGCTACAGCTCCACTACCTTGGGATCTGGATGATCTATACATATCGACAACTACAGTCTTTTCTTCCCATCTGTCCTGGGTTCGGATGCGCGATACGACTTGATTGGATATAAGGACGACGATATGACGGCTAGGCAACAACGTAAATGGGATGCGCATCCAGAAACTGCGCCTCAGGCTGAACGTTTCCCACTACTGGCAAATCACATTCGCCCCGCTGTTTTCGACGATGACGAGTCTTCAGATTCCGAGTCGTCCGTCTCTCGTCACGACCCGATCAAAGATGCGCTCTTGAAAGTCTACGAAAAAACGGCAATCGCGGCACATCAAGTCGAGATCTGGTTGGACATCGAGGCAGAGTGCCGTCTTTCGGATCTTCTGGTCCCACCTCATCTCTTCACGGAGTCGCTCATAGAGCTTCACAAGTGTGTGCCGTCTCTTCGTCTCTCTATTGCGCAACTGATACGCTTATAGGATTCGCAAGCGCTGGGAGGAGAGGAGTGTCGCGGAAGTTTTGGCGAAGAGACCACAGACGGATGCGTGGATCAAGAGCGTCCAACCCGGTTTAGATGAGGACCTACCGAATCGGTGCGTAGTCATCGTTGAACTAATTTACTGCTCACCTAACACCGCGGCCTCCTTCCTAATCCTTACCTAGGTCCATCGAATCGGTGCATGAAAGAGGGGACGGTTCTGACGACGCCGTTGAGAGTCACGGTTCGTCCTGCATCTTCACTATATCACTACCACTGTTATTCAACGGGCACGGAACGGTAGGAGACGTCGCAAGTCCCGTTATTCCGATAGACCAAGCGCCAGACTCGGAGGACGTTCTCCCGAGCCGTCACGGTATCCACTCGCCAGCAGACGTCAAAGCTGAACCGGCGACTACAAGTCCTCGTGAGCCCTTGCCCCGTTAACCATTCTGTTGTGCTGATTAACTGGATACTAGCTCCCAAATGTCGCACTATTTCTTTCGGGGCTGTTGTATCCGCGACTGTTCGATTTTGGCGGCGGATGGGAGATTCCTTTCTCCGGCGTCCGTCAGGTACTCGTTAGAACCTTCGACGCGGATGGGTGCACCAGACGCCTCGTACCAGAAGACCTACGGGACCGGGCGGCTTGGGAAAGGTGAAAGCGATGCGCGCACGAGGAGAGGGGATAGTCACTGAAGATACGAGCTGATGGTAGGATCAATAGAGTATCCGCAGTTTAGATGGTCGCCGGATTGTCAATAATACGCAGTAAGGGAGACGAGAATCTTTGTGATGGACAAGCGAGAAATGTGCGGGCATTGCCGTTCACGGCTTGCTCTCGTCCGGTTCACTCGTCGCGGTTCTCTTTCTGGTGCGCGACGGTCTGGCGCGTGGCTCTCATCCAAACTCAGGCATCCTGCTAGTGCGCATACAGGTGCAATATCGCCATCGTTATCGGTTGATTCCTCGTCGTTCGGGTGACTCTGCCTTCTACCGAGCGCACACGCCCAGCTGGATTCGTGTCCTCGCCGTCTTTTGCGCGCACGGATCGATTCTCGATCCTTCCCCGCGTCCCCGTTGCGCGCATCTCTGCAACGAAAGCAGGAAGCACGCTGTCCGCTCCAAATTGCGCCGCATTCAATCCCACTCACTGGGGCTTTGTACGGGCGCGGCAACATCACCGTCGTTTACTTCCTGTACGACCCATCCCTAATTGTATTCGGAGGATCATCCACCACCGACGTCGTGCGCACGCGGCACACGCAGGACTATGATACTTGTGCCCGCGTTGCAGTGCTTCGCGCGCATGAGTGTCATAGATTCCGCGGTGCCGCGTGTTCTCGACATTGGTCCTTTCACTCTCTTTCAATCGCCTTTGTTGTCTGGCACCGCATCCCTCGGCGTTGTTTCAGCTGTCTTGTCGTCGTCTCCCCGCGCTATAGGCCCATCCGCGGTCTCCTCATCCGACACTTTCCTGGCCGAACGCACCACTCCTCGCCGCGACGTCGGGCTGCCATCCGATGTTATAGGCATGCATATCGGACCCGCAAACGTCGTGTTCGTCTAATCAACTGCATTTTGCGCCCATGTGCCAATGTTGATGATGATGAAATCCATTTTTATAGGTGACTTTTCAGGTACATACGAACCTATGCAGCCAGCGCGACAACGGATACAAGCGGGGCGATCTACTTGGAGAGCAGGCCAGCGCGCGCGGGATCGGAACGGTCATGAGGGAATCGGAATGGTGATGAGTCTAATACAGTAACGGTGCGGGGAGTCTAAGTCATGGGTCGAAATTTGGGGATAGTGCGCACGTAGTTATATAATACGGCGTTGCGTAGGGAGCGGAGGTTGAGATAATATGGGTGTGACGGGTGGGAGAGGGCGGGGTGGGGGAGTAACGGGAATGGAAAGGAAGAACGAAGATGAAGAAAAGAAAAGCGGCGGTCCGAATCGTGTGCATGGTAAGAAGAAACGAAGCGGATGTTAAGTCTGAGTCTGCGTCGCCCGCGCAGACCCGGAAGAGAGGCGTCCTGTGGCATTAATATAGGTCATGACGGCCGCAAGGCAATGTAGCGGAGCGTTCGTCTTTCGGATTGGACGAGTGCTGTGTTCTACTTCAACAACTACTGCGCGTCCTCGACCGTGACGCTTGCTCAGCGTCACCGTCGTCGGGATCCGATTCCCGCAGCTCATCTCCGGCGCAGGGATTCTGGTATGCCCACTCTGTCTACCTAACGCGCCGTCGCAACCGAGTCGCAGCTCTATGCCGGACGACAGGGACTTGAAGTGCGTATTACAAGCTATTTGTGTTGTCGCATTCCAGTGACCTGTCCTGTAGGTGCCGAGTGGCTCGTTGAGGACCGAGGCACGATATACGTTTACTCGCGGACTATTAGGTTCATCCCCGTCGCGGTGCGGGCGACGACTGTCGGTGTATTGTCCTCTCGTGTCCTCATCACATCATCCAGGTTCCGGTGCTCACGTTGTGACGACACGCTCGTAGCGCTCATTGCCATAAACAGCTTTCGTTCGGTGTCGCTTGCCGATTACTGTACCGTAGGGTACTATACAATAATATACCTCATTTACCATCATGATCTTCTACCTGCCGTGCAATGTGATTAGACTGGGCAATGGTTGTAAGCAGTGAAATCTGAGCATTGGATCGGACCGGTGTCGTCACCTGGCGGGAGGATCATGTTTGCTTTGCAGCGGTGACAGGCCGCTGTCGTGCGGTCCGAAGAGGTCAGAGGCGGTTGCTGACCGCCAATGACAGGGGGGCATGGGTTTACAGGTTTGACCGCCACTGACCGTCCAGACCGCTTATGATCTAATACACGGTTTCCTGATGCTAGGTCACAACTAGACGCCAGATGAGATCTCTAGATCTTTGCACTCTAAGCAACTGTACCCCTGTATCCTGTATGTGCGTCTGCGGACGGCCAGGCCCAAGCCAGCCCGAGAGTTCCGTTACGCTCGCTTTCAATTTGACTCTGTTACACAGCGAACCGTCCAAAGTTGACACGCCCATCTTCTTACAGCAATGTGTACAATCCTATGATCCTGTCTCCAAGTTGCAAGAGGCGGCTGTACTTCAGCGTAGCAGATGATGAGATTGGGAACAGAATTTTGGGTGGAACAATTCATGCCTGACTCTTGATATGAAGGTCTTTATATATTACCCTGTCGGCCTAATCAGTTGAACACCGGACGCTTCGTAGTCGGTCCGGAGCTACCGCTAAAGCCCTCCCTTCGCAGCAGACCATCATCTGACGTGGAGCATCTCCGTACACGTAGCCTGCATCGGGCCCGAGAGCCTTTGATCCACTGTACAACCATGGAGAGTTCTGAGTAGTCGAGAAGGCATGTTGTGTACGGAAGAAATAAGTGCTCAGGCGTCAGTATTTGCGTATAAATGCATACTACTCCTCCCCCCTTGGTGTAGAGATCAGACGCTCTCGCTCTCACCATCTGCTATTCACTCCACAGTGAGCAAATGCCAAGTCTACTCTGCACACGTGCAATATGATGGTAACAGTGCACTGGGAATTCCGACTGTGCAGATACAAGGAGTGTCCTACGTAGATATATGTTCATTCCGCAATGGCGCGCAGCGTCTACTTATGGTTCTCCCGCGCGATGATGACTCAACATCAAGCACCGAGAGCTGTGCGGCCGCTTCATTCGGACCGTGACGACGGATAGTCGTGTTCTCATTGGGTATATATAGTACTCGTAGTCCACTCCCCAATTGTGGCTACTAATAGTCTCTTCCTCGCCCTCATCATCTGCTAACACAAGGGCAACACTGACCTCGTTTTCGATTGGACATGGGTCACGGTCCTTTCCAGTAACACAATTAGCCAGCTGCGCCATATGGAGTGTTACTATATCAAAGAATGTCACTGAAGCTGTGCTAGCATGGTCATTCTGGCAATGCAGGTTTCCAGAGAGCGTCTAAGCTGCGATCGTTGTGAGACCCGTTCGCGTCGTCAGCGTTCAATGCGGATGTCGGGACGAAAGCGTGGCAGGAAAGGTACAAGAGCATCCATTCGGGGCATGTTCAAAGTACGAAACCTTTCGCTCTCATCATCTGCTCCGCTTCCGGGCACTGTCCTCGTCTTTGCGCGAGTCAGTTCCTCCGCGCTACAGGATTTGGCGACTGCATGGGCCTCCGTAGGGCCGAGCCATCCAATCCACAAACCCTGTGCAGGTGCACCCGGACAGAAACTTGAGGTTGACTACGATGCATTAGTCGCCTACGTACGGAAGACAGTGAAAATCCGCGCAGAACTAAGAGAGGCGAGGGCAGTCCGTCGGGGTACGAGGCTGGTAAGAATCACGGTGCGCAGGTGTGAGTACTGAAGGAATAGGACAAAAGGATATAGGCGAGAGAATCAAACTGCGGGTAGACGCACAGTGTCGTTCATGACCATGACGACACAGGTCGAGTTACGACGCCATTTGTCCGCCGAGTGCCCTCGCCACGGGACGCGTCTAGTGGAGGAGAAGCCACGACGTGGGCGCAAGCGTGCACATAGGGACGCAAAGATATCAATCAGTACGTGCGAATGACGTGACCAGTGACTAGTGAGTACCGACGACTTTGAGCGCGAGGAGTAATATGAAGGATGTTGTCCACTCGGCGTTGTTGCCGCTCGTCGAGGACGCAAGAAAGCAGCAGATGGGTTGTTTTATTCGCACGGCCAGCCTTCGAGAACAGAGGAGGCGTGGGAACGACTCGACACGGAGAGCGAGGCAAGGGACCACAGAGCACGAACGTCACAGACGCGCCGCGTCGTTCTGCGTCGAGACTATTTCGAGCGCCTGCCAAAATGCAATGTGGGCCACAGACGACGAACGAGTACGTACGTCAGACGATACAGTATTGTACGCAGCTGACCAGGAGCACCATGGTCCGGTCGGGGAGCCTAGTCCACGTGTCATGCAAACGCTGCCGCGCGAGTAGTTACGAGGGCCCCGAGGTCTAATGACGCATACTAGAGGGACGGTATCAGGTCTGGCTGGCGCGGCGCGGGTCGTCGTCTGGACGTGAATGGGAGCAAGACGAGCGGCGTACGGCCCGGCCCGGAAGCCTATTTCCTGTCTTTCAACCACGTCCATCTCAGTCTGAGGCAGCCGTCGTCACCGCTTCGACCGCTGTATGTGACGCTTTAGATGTACGCCCCGCTTTGACATCAAGCACGCCAAGTCTGGGATCGCACTGGACGGCGATTTACGAGGAGCTGGTGTTTCAAATCGATGTCACCGTCCGCACTCCCCGCCTGGGCTGACCCGGCCACGTACACAGAACGAGGCGCTTAGGTCGCTGATTTACAGGCGATTACGGCATACGCGTTGGCATTTTTTCTTGCTCTGTCCTCCCTTCGTTCGCGCGTCGTGCGTCCATCAGTCTCGTCTCGCGTCACTGTCGCCCGCTTCGTATGCGCGAGGCGTCCAAGTCGACAACTGACGACTGGTGCATGCGAGTCGCCGTTCTGCACACCACTCTTTCCGTCTGGCACTGGTTAGTACAACATCCGTCTACGTCGCGCGCATGCGGCACACGACATTCGAGGCGCTTGCCGCCCTGCGCCCGGATCGATGATTGCCTCTGTATCCGCGTACTATCAAATATCAACGCTCGCCTACAGGCCTTCTACTCTGTGACCGTCTTCGGACGTTCTGCAGACTCGTAAGGGGTATCTACGCATGCGTACGGGCGTGGGAGCGACGTCCTGCTGTCGTCTGAGCCGACGCTATACACACGCACATTGGAACCGCTCCTGCTTCTGTACTCGTATACTCGTCCGCGGACCCGAGCATGAGTAACGGTTTCGGTGGCTGCCTGTGATGCTCCGCTCGAGCTCTGGTCACTGCTTTATGACGTGCCGTGCTCCCTACTTATTCGTCGAAGCCCCATCCGCGCCGGCTTCATCTCCGGACCGTACCGTTCACTGTCCTTGATGACGGATGCAACATATCTGGTGGTGACAGCCAAATTTGACATTACTGAATCCCTCTGTGATCACCTTCCTGCCCTCCGTGACGACCTTCTTACCGCAATGCGATGTGATTCTTACACCTGTCTTGATGTTCCATGGGACGCCTTCAACTCGGGCTTAGCAGATGACGAGAGCGGGTATGCGCAGTGAAGGGAAGGCTTGAATCGCTTCACCGCTGGATAGAGACACGCAGTCATTATATGTCCTTCTGGTGATCGGAAGAGCGCTGGTACACAATTCGGGGTTACAGGTGAAGCGTTGACTGGGGCCCGGGCCGAGGGCGGAAGTGCTGTAGGATATAAAACGAACACTCGACTCAGCATGGAGATCTCATCTCAACTTCGCTCTCATTATCTGCTAGTGCTTGATGACACACACCTCACACAAATGCCATGCCCAGTGAGCGGCCGCAGTCTGGCCCAAGACTGGAAGTGCACCTCCGGTTTACAACCGTCTATACAGGAATATCAAAGAATACCATCGCATCGCTCTTTCGCCAAAGATTCCTGTTCTACAATGTTTATTCCAGTGCAGGTATGTACTATGTGCTGTCGTCATTCTCAAGTACAGACCCGGAGAGCTGTACCGTGTATGGCTTTTCCGGTCCATGTGTACGGTACCCGCTTCTAGATACAGTGGAGGTATATATACATTCTCATCTTGTGAGGAACATGGTCAGACTTTGCTCTAGCCCTCATCATCTGCTACTCAACAAACAGGGCAACCGAAGGAGATCTTACATTGGTTCAGTCCTCTTCCATCAGCAGCCTCTCAGATCGTCATCCACAGGGAAGATGAAAACGATCGTAACGCAACGGAAATAGCTGATTGCCGCACGTGGTCGGGAGCGGCTTGAGCAAGCGAGGAGTTGAGTACATACTCCCCGGTGCTGAAAAGATACAGAGCAATGCACATGAGCCTAATAAAACGAGCGAGTCATCCATCCACCACACGTATGCCATGCGGAGTCAGTAAGTGAGAACTGGGAAAAGTTTAGAGCTCCAGAGTCAGTATCACAGTATTCCTGCAGGCTACACCGTCGAACTTTCTTGAATAGTGTACATCTTAGCTCTCATCATCTGCTACTAGTACCCTTCAGCTTCACTCTCGGCGATACATCCAGCTCCGTGAAAGGAGCAACCTGTCAATGTACATCGCGGCGTAACAGAAAGTGGGAGATCTCCTCACTCGTAAATGCACAATGTCTGTGCTTTATTTGCATGATCCTCTCCGTCCACCTGGCTCGGGTCAGTAGCTCAGCGCCTGATTTTCGTTTTGTCTCTTCATTCAGACTGTCAAGTCCGCGCCGCCAGCATCCGTATCACGAAATATATATAACACACCCTCCAAGTCGGTGAGAGTCGTTATATCGCCCTCATCATCTGCTATGCAGCAGTCAGCATTCGCTCAACTGAATTACGGGCAGCTTCGGTAACTCTTTCCGTCGCATTATTGCGCATAAAGTTCGACTTGGAGTTTGACGATACACATCGCTGTTACGTGCCTTCACTGCCTCCGTTTAAAGGCTTACGGAAATCATTATGCGTTTTCTGACTGTCTCCGGCATGGTCAGGCAGTCCCGAGTCCGATGGGGACGGCTCGTCCGGGACGGAACGAGGGAGAGATGTGTATTGATCCCGAGATACATCCGAGCCGTACATACTGCCTCCGAGCCTGCCACACCGACTCCGAGTATAAATTCAAGCTTCTCTATATGATTATTTACCTGTACAAAAGTCCTCTTTCTCGTTATCTGCTCTGGTAACAAAACCCGCTGGGTCTGGAGGGAAAACAGCCAATTCAGATTTAGATATTGGCATAGGTCCGGGCTGAACGCATTGTTGTCAGGACTTGACGCAGGGTTGCATACACCGCAAGCACACGGCGCCCTGCTGTCGTATCCATATCGCGCGCGGCGCAACTGAGCCAACAGGTGGGACCGTAACTCGAAGTGGATAGGCATTGAATGACCGCCTGCGTACGGCGTGCATTTTCTAGAACTTGCGAGGGGCGGTAACGATGGAGGGCGATTAAAATGGCTCGGAAAACTGGTGCGTGCGTAGGAGGACGCTAATCGATATCGAAGAGGGTAGTAAAAGAATGTGTAGGAGTTTGGGATCTGCGCCGCAGGCGCAGATCAGGGCATGAATGTGAGCAAACGAGAAAAGATAGGAGAGGAGGTAGAGATGACGTGCGCGCGGACTGAGATGGTGGCGGCGAGCGCAGACGCGGATACCCGCGACCACGAGTATGGGCGCACGACGTACGAGCGAGTGTGCAGAGACGACCGAAGGATTCAACGAGTTGGACAAGTCGGGTATGGCGCCATGATCGAAAGCAAACAACGCATCAGCATGCAATCCACAACGTGCACCGCGCGAGGGTACGCACCTTTCCGACGCAGTTGCCCATTGCGTCACGCTTAGCGAGGGTGTAGTCCGTTCGAGTAAGCGTGAACGGTCGCTCATCGTTCGCCAGCTGTGTGAACACGGCGATTAAAGAGGACACACACGCGGCTAGTAGCCGTATGTGCAGCCTCGAGCGCTTGCGGAGAGGTGGGGGAGAGCGCAAGACGAGAGAAATAATCCAGAGCAGATTCGACAGAGCTGCCTGGTGACGGACGCGATGGTACGACCTAATAGTCGGCTCGTCCATGTTGGTCAAGTACCGCGTGCTGCCCCCGATCACGGGTCAAAGAACGTGGAGGAAGGGAAGATGTCGCGGGACAGCCAGAATAGTAGATGGGCGAGAATGGCGTGCAGAACGATAGAGCATGTGCACAGGCGTGTTGATAATGACTCAGGACGGCGTACGAGATGTGCCTTGTCCACAGTCGCGAGGGTTTCTGAAAGAAACTTCAGGCTACAAACCACGAGCTTGACGTTCGGAGGGACGATTGGTCGATGTTGCAAATGATGGTGGACGGAGGAAGAAGAAGCGCGTTGAACGTTCGGCCCGGTCCGGACTCTTTTGCTCCTTATCTTCCTGCCACGTCGACGTCGACCACCACCCTCTGAATGGCGCACTGCGGCTGTACGAGGCGATGTCTCTGCGTCTCGCTGGAGCTGGCACAGCAGCACCTTTCAACCGTCAACCTAGACCTTGCGTGCCCAGGCTTGTTTTTTATTCCTGTCACTTAGCTTGCGTGTCGTGCGCACGCGGCTAGTCGCTTCTCCTCCACCTCGCGTACCATTCGCGTGCTTCTGGTGCGCGCGGTGGGGGTGCTACAATGTGCCGTGTGCTCGCGACTCGTCCAACATTCACCGCCCTTCGCACATGACTCCTCCTTCTCAAGTACGACCGCTTTGCCTGCGTCTTGCATACATATAATTGGTATGCGGCTACCGCATTCTGTCGCTATCGCATTCTCCACGTGCGCGAGGCGGGCACTATCCCTTGACGGCCCATTCTTGACATCAGTCTCCTCTCCTTCTGAATTCGAGTCTCTACTCAAAGCGTCCATCGATAACCCATTAGCAGCTCCGGCTTTAATATGCTACACGGCCGTAGTGCAGCCCATGTCGCTATTCTTTCCACGATCTCGCGCTGTGCGCCATTTTCTCTTCTCTTCGGCGCACGGGCCAAGTGTTTTCGCCATGCGAGCGGCTCGCGACGTGCTGTCCCCTCTTCCGCTTTTGTTCGACTCTTTGAAAACCGCGCCATCCAGGTACCGGCCGTGCGCGACAACGACACCCGGAAGACGCGCGATACCTCGGCCACTCGGTCCGTTACTGCGTGTCATTCCTGGTAGTCGTTCTGGACTTCGAATGTACTATTCAGGGCGTACAACTGTGCGATTGAAGGTCGGGAAATGTTTGCTGCGGGCTTGGCTAGGCACGTTGTTCACTATTATCCCTCTCCCCTCTTCACCCCGGTTTTCCATCCGTGCACACCTTCTCCTATCCTCTCCGACTTCTCGCGCACGTACAGTCTTGCCGCCGTCAGTCTCGCTTGTGGCGCAGGCCGTCACGGTGAGGGCCACGACGTCAACACGCTAGGTGTTCGAGACGTCGTCCTATCTTCATCTTCATCCCCACTGTCATCCATCTCTGTATTTCGTTTCTCCATCGTCAAATTTAGTACTGTACTCGGACATCCGAATCTACAAACCTGATTTCAGCGCCATGCGCGCGTGCTGCAAACGTCAACCTCGCGTGTTCGTCGGAGGCCGAGCACGAGGACGCGTAGTCCTAAAGCAGCCACAACGTCTGACGTTCTCGGCGTCCAGATCCGCTCGCATGTACAGTTTCTGAGTATATATACGAGCGTAGGCTCCTTAATAATAATCAGTATCAGTGCTCTCTTCATTCGCCCTCATCATCTGCTATGGGGCGGACAGACATAGAATGCCAGTGCATCGCGCATGGGTGCAAACCTTCTTAACTTACACCCGACTACAACGGAAAACATCCGCGGCGCTGCATTGACGGTTTATCTCCCACTTCAAGTTCGTTCTAGAGCTGTATAGGTTGGAGACATACACACTCAGAGGATTAAGATCCGGCTCCTCCCCGCTCAGCACCGCGACGTTCAGGGTCGGATGAATGAAGCACAGTTTCTTCTTCTACAGCCAGAGTCAACTACACAGTCCATAAATCTCTCACATCATCTGCTGGAGTCCGACAAGACGCCCTCGCCCCACGAGATCACAGAGAGACCCCTGAATCTGTCACGGCGATGATGAGCGTCGACCGGGATCTCCAGTCTGAACCGGGAGTGAAACACCGTTGGCGGTTGCCTCTTCTGCGCCACACATACACTGCTCGGCCATGCCATTTCGTAGACGGAATGGAAGCGCGAGGTATATAGAGTAGCTGGCGTGCGCCATCTCAACCTCGCCTTCATCATCTGCTATCATATAACCAACAGAACCATCGTGGTCTTCTTACTGAAACTCACCGTGGCCTCATTGTCGGTGAAAACAAGAGTCACACCGTTCACACTATACAACCCACTCGGATGCTTCTGACACGACAATGAGTCCGAGTGGGCCGAACCCTCCGTGGAACCAACTCAAGCAGTTACGGAAAGGAGTGACTAAGTATCAATCTCATCACCTACGAGCTGAAATTAGGAAGGACTGGCGATAATGACATGTGCATCGGAGGGGAGCGGCTGTCCGGAGGACTGCGTCCAACCGTGGTACACTTAAATGCAAGCCCACTCGTCTCCTGAAGCATCCAACTCAACTTCTCTCGCTCTCATCATCTACTACTCATATCACAGTCCACCGGCTTTATCACATGGTATCATTGTTGGACGCTGTCCTTGATCATGGCTGTTGTGCACCGCACCGGCGCATGCGACAGACGACGTGATAAATCCACGCACCGAGTCGCGTCCGCAATCTTTACTCGCCGGGATACTCTATCCCACCACAAGCCACGAATGCGCATGGAACACTATGAATGACTCCGCTTTTGTCGTCCGCCCTGATTCCCAAGATCTGTGTCTCCCTCCAAGCGGTTGCTGGAATGTGTGATGTTAGAAGCGGCATGAGCGATTGAGGTTCCGGAACTGAGACAGGAAGCAGACGAATTCGACTATATAGGTCCTCGAAGTAGGAAGGGACGGAAGAGGCGCTATGGCTACAGGATGCAGGTGAACCGTCCCTTACTCAGAGTCGTGGGTAAGACGTTCGATTGCTTATTCGTACGCCCAACAGCGCTCAACAGACATCCGGTCTGTACGCGACCGCGCGTCGTTGCAGCGCGACTCGACGACGCGCATGTCTGCGAACCGAGGAGCTGTGCGCATAGGAGCCGATGAAGAATGTCCAGTGTCGTGAACTTTTAACCAGTCTACGTCGAGCGCCAGCCGGGCGAGCGCAGGGAAGAAGACTCTGGCAGTCGGAAAAGTGACCGTCGTGAAGCACATCACACTCAACTAGACGCGCGGCGACGATGGATACGCGATGAACCGTTCCTGAGCGCTGACGCAGGAGACGGCAGAGCAGGGGTGGACCGTCAAGACAGAAGTAATGTCTGTGGTGTTTTATGTTGCCACCGCCCCAACGCGTCGTAGAGTGCGACGGCGTTCTGATTACTGGCGCAGGGAGGCAGTGGGGACAAGTCACGATATGGCGAGACATGCAGGATGTGAAATGTCCATACGGAATGAATATATGGTTATAGACGCAGGGCGTTTCGAAAACGGCGTCGCGTCCAGCGTAAGAGAGGGCGTCGGCGTGTATGTGGAGCAGCTGCGATCTTGAGCTGCGACATGTGACCAAGTCGGTTCCGAGTCGCCGACGGGCGCCATGAGCTCTGCGCCGTCAAAAAATACGAGGTAGTTGAAGAGCGGGACTGCCAGCGCATCTGCAATCGGAAATGCGGAATGCCGAAGGAGGAAGAAGAGCGTCGCGCGGCTCGGCCCGACATCCGCACTCCTTCTCTTCCGCCTGCGTCCATGTCGGTCCAACTACCCTGTCGCGCTCACCTCCACGCCGCGCGCAGGGCAAAGCAGGTACAATTAAAGTCCGTCGTTATGCTCGGCGAGTGAGGCAACGGCGCCTGCAACAGAGGAGTACGCGACGTTAGGTGCCAGTCTGTGACGTGCTATTTCCTTGCGGTCCTTCTATTCCTCTCGTTTCAGTGGCGCGCACAGTTTGTCTCTTCCGATGTATCTCGAGTTCCCCTTGCGTGCATCGATTGCGCGAGATACGTGTGGAAGCGTTACTCGTGGTCGCTGAAGACTCGAGATCTACTTCGGGACATTCACTCTCTCGCGACTGAATCCGCCTCGTAGCTTACCGCTAGCATCTCAACCGTATCGTAGGGGATTGTGCGCACGAATGCAAACGCTCATAGGCCTCGATGTGTACTCTCGACGCCGATCCCTCTTCATCTCCATCTGAAGCCTTGTTACACTGACATACTTGACTGCCGGGCGACCGTTTTCTTGGGCGTTTCCATTCCCGGTTCCATCGCACTTTCCATACCTCCGCAGCGGTTCAGCCACAATGCCATTTACATCCACGACGCGCACTAGTGCACAGATAGCCATCGCCATCGGTCAGTTCTTCTCCTTTCACGTTGTTCGGGTGACTCCAACATCTACTTAGCGCCCGCGCCTTCCTGTATCCGTGCCCGACTTCTTATCCGCATAGGGTTGGTAATCTTAATACCATTTCGAATCCTCGTCGCGCGCTGCCAGCTGCGCGCCGCTGTACCGAAAGAAGGAAGCAGGCCGTCCGCCCTCTCACACTCTGTTACAGTCGCTCTGTTTGCAGGCGGCGACATCACCGTCGTTTGCTTCCCCACGACCACGACGTTCTACCCACGCACGTTGAACACACATCTGTACGTCACGTTCTTAATGCGTCATGTCCCGCACACGTGTCATTTGTGGTGGTGGATCGCTGGTCGACGCATTACGATGCAGCATAGCTGTCCTCCCCAGGGCGGGAATCTGATGACCGGGATCCAGAACCGATTCGACGCAGGGCGCAGTGGGGAGAATATCCGTCTCAATGCGACCCTGTATACTTCTTGAATCGTGCACGCGTGCCCAGGGGCTTGGTACACATCTACTGTTCGTCCTGAGGGCCGCCAAACTCTCTTGCGATTCTAATGCTTTGTCCGGCGCTGTACCTGTTCCTCCAATGTCGACACAAGTACAGCCTTACAGCGATAATATTGTTCAAAGCTCCTCCTGTATCCAAGTTGCAAAAGGTGGCCACAACTGAGCATAGCAGATGGCGAGGTCGGGTCATGGGCTATGAATGGAATTCTATGTCGAGACGCTGCATATTTAACTTTGGAGAAGAAAGAGCATTATATACTGCTCTGTAGGCTGAGGCTCGAGCTCTCAGTTGAAAGTCGGGCCGCAGGTGTCGCTGAAGTTCTCAATTGGAAGCCGACCATCATCTGCTTAGCGGATGTTTGTGAATGGGAGACATTGTGGAACGGTGCACCATGGAGTCGGCAGCTGTTGTCCACTGGAGATGTTTGCATGTATGTAAGGTCTCCTCTTCTGCTGTGCGTTCGGACCAATGTCAGTGCTCAGGGCCAGCAGGAGCAGGGTATACTGCAGGCTATTCGGCCAAATGCAGTACTTAGAGATTACACACTTTCGCTCTCACCATCTGCTTTCCAGTCTACAGCTTCTGGAGGCCACGCATATATCCGTACTGTGACTACCGGAGACTCGGCGAGTCTTCTCGGCACAGCACTGGCTTTGCCGAAGTGACAGCACAAAGAACAAATCTTATTGTGAAGAGACAAAGGGATGCAACCCCCTCAGCTGTTCAAACCAAATCGTGACACCTCGCGTATGCATGGGACCAATCACCAGCGACTTCTGTAATCGGCTCGCGCAGCAAAAAATGAACCTCAGCCACTAAGAGCTGTATGGCTTCTTCGCTCCGATGGACGCGACGTAGTCACGTGTCCATCGGAAGTAGTACCCGATTATATATAGCGCGTCAAGTATGTTCACCGACTACGTGTAGTTTCTCCACCGCCCTCATCATCTGCTATTACACGGACAGCACGCTATTCGCTATCTATGGGTCACAGTCTCTTCTGGTAACACTCTCTATCCTATTGCACCCTATGGAGTGCGAGAAAATGTACTACAGCTGCTACTAGATATCTCACATAGATCATGATCACTCGAGTACTGACTGTTTCTGTCTTTTTTCCTCCTTCCCTGTGTGCGTTGCCCGTATACAACCGCGTCGACTTCTGTCAATTTCACATCCTGTCCATGCCCCGCGCTTCGGATGAGCGAGGTGTCCAAGGAAACATTGACGCTTAGTACTCGAGCATCGTCCCTTGCCTTGCCGAGCTGCCACTGGTCAGCGCAACCTCCGCCGGTGGCGCACGTACACGATCTCCGCTTCCTTTAATTGTGTTCGCGCCACAGCAATAACTGCGTCTGTACCAGCGTATTATCCCCACTGAACCTCTAATATGACGCCGACTTCACACTGTCTTCGGACGCTCTGCAGATTCAACATGACCATCGAGGGCGTTGGGATCGACATCCTGCCACCGCCGTCTGCGTCTAGCATCGTCCACCTTATATGCACGCCCGTTGAGCTTTGAAACCGCTCCTGTACCTGCGTTCGCGTAGTCTCCCGCGGACCCGCGCGTGGCTGACGCGATGTGTAGCGAAGAATTTGTTTGGGCGTTTGCAGTGGATCTGTGCGATTCGAGCTTAGCAGATGACGAGAGCGCGTATGCGCAGTGAGGGGAAGGTTTGAATCAATTCAATGCTAGATGAAAATAAACCGTCCTTATATACAGTATTTCTGGCCATTACAGTAGACGGATCTTGCGATTAGTATCGCCCCCATCATCTGCTAGGCAATGGCAATCAGTCTTCCACACCATATATCATGGGTGTAGGCCTTTGGCCTTATACGTTCGCGCTCGACTCGCTTCATGCGACAGGTCTGCGGTTATCACTTTGTGGTTTAGCAGGCTTCTCAACAACCAGTCCGGAGTTGGACTCTCGGTGCAAGCGGCGCGTTGGAGGTACTGTATACGTTCACGACCCACAATGTTTCCTCGCCTCGTCATCTACTTGAATGGGTCTTTCGATACAGTCGAACAGGAACCATCTTCTTTCCCTCATGTCCATTCAATTCCAGGCTTGCATGCGCCTTAAACACACGGCACAGGTATTCGAAGGATACACATCGCGCAACCGACCCGACACGCGGGCCGAAGACGCGAGGTGAACAGGGATAGACGAGCCGCCTGTGTAAGGCGTGCAAGTGGATGGACGTCGAGAGGGCTTGCGCGAAGAAATGGTGTGGGAGGTGGGTGCGCAAGAAGTGCCGAATAATAGAGACGCACGCACCGGGGAACAATTGGAAGAGCAGACGGGTGAGAAAGCGAAGAGCATAGACGGGAGAGAACGGTGGCGAGCGCACAACACAAACACCACCGGCGAAACCGGTCAGATGCTCGAAGAGGTCACAACCGTCAGAAGTCAGAAGTCAAGGAACGAGCCAGCGAGCAGCGGCTGTCAGAGGAAACCCCTCTGACATGACGATCACGTGGATGGAGACCAGATAGCGACAAACCACGGCGATCCAAAGCAAAAGAGCCAACACAGCTCGTCAGCGGGCCAGAAGTGCACCACGCAAAGTTGCGCAATTCTTTTGACGTCATTTCCCATGGTCATATCTAGAGAGGACATAGTTCGTTCGAGCATGAGGCGCGAACGGTCGCTATGGACATTGGAGTCCTCGCTCGTAATATGTCGAACCGGGAGACGCGTCTATAGCCATGGACGCGACCTGGAGGGCCTACTACCGCCGAGAGCGCAAGACGAGAAGAAAAAGCAGATGCGCCAGAGATTCAACCAAGATGGAAATGAGTCAAAGGGACGTGGAATACTTGACGATTCCGCGTGGCGGCCACGATGCCAGACGGAAGGGATTGGCGACCTAGAGGACAGAGGACAGAGCACATCGTGTTTAGCTCGAGCTGTACCTCGCACTAGATGGTTCTGCACACCTGTGACGTGTCTTCAGCTGTGAACGTGGCTGAGCTCAAGACGGCATACGCACGCTGCAGCTGTGATGTATTCAATCCACGGTCGCCGCAGCCTCTAACAGTTCACAAGTATGCGGAGTACTAGCTTGACGTCCAGATGGTCGAGTAGGAGATCCAGCGTGAAGGTGGACGGAGGAAGAAGAGCGACATTCGGCCCGGTCCGGGCGCTTGTGCTTCTTATCTTCCTGCCACGTCGACATCGACCACCGCCCAGACGGCGAACTGGTCGAGCGCGCGGTACAAGATCTAGGGTGTTTCCGTTTGAGCTCATACAAGAACGTGGGTAGAAGAACGCCGTACACTATTCATATCGTCAGACAAACTCGGTCTCTGATTACTGTCGGTCCAGGTCCACTTCGCTCGCGTGTCCGGCGCACACGGATAGCTCTGTCTTCGCCCTAACTCGCATCCCCATCGCTTGCTTTGAGCTTGCGTGGTAGGCAAGAGATGACATAGGAATGCCGTGTGCTCGCGACTCGTCCAGCGCTCCGTCACGGTCCTTCGTACGCGCAGATTACTCTATACTCCTCTGCCCTTTTGGTCTGCGATTTCCCGAGAAGAACCGCTGTACCGACTTCGTGCGTACGCGCCACTACCTATATCTGCTACCTGACGTCCGCGTTGCAATGCTTCACGTATGCGAGGTGCAGGATAGAGGTAAGTTCCGCGTATTCTTGACGCTGGATTCGTTCTTCTTCGCCTTCTCCGCTTCCACACATCACGCCCGCTGGCGCCAATGTCTGATCACCGACTCGGACCTTACAGCCGTATATCTCGTTATCCTATCTACTGTCTCGGAGTCCCGTCTCTCTTGTCGACGTACGATTGGCTCTGTCATTTCTGTCTGTTCGATTACATGTTCCCACACCGTCCCGCTCGATGCTCGCACGCGGGTGCTTTGAACCTCGGGTCTCCTGCTTCGGTCAAACCGCTGGACGGTCATCCGTGTGTTCAGACTCTCACAGCGGTTACAGCACGTCGTGCACAGATAAACCCAACCCCCTCCGAGTCCATTGACTCGCTATGTTTTCCGCACGCGGAGTGGTGGAAACCGCTTCGAATGAATAGGCCTCTTCTTGGAGGCGACGAGTCCCTTATCTCTTTTGCGGCTCTGGCTCTCCCCCTAGAAACTGCGACCGCGCGCTCGAATGCGTGCACTCCTTCCTAATTCCTTCCTTATCGATGTGGACAAGTCGAGGACAGTCGGGCATCCGAAAGAATGTCCGCATGGCGACGCGCGACGCTCCAGCTTGACTCTGTTTTGACCATCCCGCTCCCGCTATTCCATATCGCACTAGCTACAGTGTACTCCATGCGCGACTTACTTGTCCGCTGATACTCATCTCCCCAGTGGGTGGAATGCGCGATGTCTGCGAGTAGAACGTATAAGCGTATGCTCCTCGGGGCAGGAAGAACTTTTGCGCATTATACGCTGACTTTCCCATCTAACTGGAATCACACTCTGCGACTCGGTAAGTTAACACAGGCAAGACAATAGAAATCGGCCTATGTGCAAAGCGCATGGCCATCACGATGTGTCTCAGCTACTGGACCTGTCCTCAAGTTCTCCTCGGTTGTCGTCGCGCTTTCGACAGAGCTACTGTTACCACTGCGTCGTCTCATAGCTTTGCTTCAGCGGCACCATCGCTTAAAGGGTGATGTGCTTGTTGTGATTCAAGAACACGCACCCTGGTCAATGTTCGTCGCTACAACACAGGCCTTTATGTTCAGGGACAGCCCTTTGACCCTCTGCATTACGCATGTACTCGCATTCGGAATTGTTGAGAGACTGTAAAGAGGACAGTAGCAGATGAGGAGTGCGGCTTGGGTACTATTGTGACCACGCCTCTCATGCACCTTCTTTTATCCTGTTTCTTGTCCCGGCCTCTTCTTCCGACTCTGCGAGTCTGACGTGTCACATCGATGCGGCTTACCGCTTAGTGCTGCTTTGTCCTTCTGTTATGCAGCTTCTTCATCTCTCCCCTTGCAAGTTCTTCGCTCTGATATTCTCCGCTTGCGCCGCCCGCCTATCGTACCTGCCGCAGAAGTTCGAAGTGAGCTAGGTCGACCGACCTGTCGGCCTTCGACCACCACAGATCCACTTCTGTGGGTTTGAGCAGGGATGGAAGCACGTTTGCGTCACAGCGCTCCGGGTTCAAGGCGCAAAATGGAGGTTAAACCGCGCCAGGACCGGAACGGGCAGAGCATACAGATGAAGTATATCAAGTCTGCCTGACTGCACGATTTCGTCAGTCTGAGGCTCGCTCTCATCATCTGCTCCACTACTTCACACTACTTTTCCACCGTTATATCGTCATCGACCGGCTTCTGCATCCACGCACATATGCTCGCTTGGGACAGATTAATACACGCCTTTCATGCGAAATTCTTGACAGGAGCTGCCCATGAACCGGTATACGGCCCGCGTGGAAGGAAGACACAGTCGTGATCTCATTCTCTCTCACAACGAATCATATGTATGACGCGGATGGTTCTGAGCACCTCTTCAAGTTTTCCGAAATTGGAATTTGAATCGCATCACATGGGACGACCAGAGTGAAAGTTACAGACCGGTATACCGTCACAGTACAGTGCTTACCAGTACATAAGAGTGCGTAGGAATCAAGCGATAGCAAGTGCCTCTCCTCGCTCTCATCATCTCCTGTCTGTTTTCACAGAAATTCATCGATCGCCCGATATCAGAGCCTGGACGCATGGATCAGGACCAGATTACAGCACTATTGCAGCTGCAATCTTGTATACGCGTCTAGAACACGCCTTTGAGAGTCTACGTAGCTCGCGTCTAGGGTCCACATGTGCGGTCCAATCGACTATTCGAGGTACATACTGGACTACTAGTAGGTAACATCGCCCGCGCCGCGTTTCCATCAGGCGCTCCCGCACTGTAAACATTTCCCGGAATTCCGCCCATGTCCGCAGCCATGTTCAGAATGGAAGGACAGAAGCACCGGAACCCGGACAGCGCCTTTGAGCTGATCACGCAGATAATAGTAGTGCAGCCGAATGTCCGGCCTTCTAACTCTAGAACATTCGGTGCGCGATGTTACTTAACGTGGGACGCAGGGAAGGCAGCGCGTGTACCAGACCGTCCGCCATGCCGTCCGTTCGAGTCCTTATCGCGCCCACCGGTATGTCTGAAGGCCTACCGCGTCTTTTAAACTCATGAAACGATAATTAATTGGCAGATGCTGAGCTCGGGCGCGTTCTTGACGTTCTGGTCGCAGCGTACGATAGCGGTGAGTCTTCAAGGACGCAGGGCCAGTATCATTTGCCATCTGATAGCGTTCGCTGGTAGAAACTGTGATTATAGACACCCTCGGAGGAGACAAGAGCCTCATAAGACCTATGATGACGGTCATCGCGAAGCTGGCCGGAGCCGTGGGCGGGATTCACGTTACGGGTGTGACGGAAGATAGCATCGACGCCGCTGCGTTGTGGTTCCCGCCCGGTCACGATTTCATTCCGACGTACGTGACACGTCCGCCCATAGTTGTACTTGAAGTAATAGCGTATCAGACCGGAGAGCGGATGGTTTGAAGTCGTAGCAAAGGTTACACAGGACTCGCCCGAAGTCGCCGAGTGGTGGGGTACGGTGCGTCGCAATGGATACTCTGCTCCGGGACACGAGTACTGACGCTCGCGAAGCTCTTTGCCGCTGAACACGACATCGTCGAACCGCTGTACGGAGCAACAGCCGAGAAGGACTCGTGGTATCTCTGGAGTATCGGCGTCGATCCGAAGTTGGAGCGCCACGGACTCGGATCAGCGTTGATGCAGTACGCAATCGCCCAGGTAAGAAGAGGAACAGGACTGCGACGATGACTATGACGGTGCTGACGCTGTTCGGTGCAGGCAGACTCGACGGGCGATATCGTCCTCGTGGAAGGCGGGAGCGCGGGTGTACGTGCAAGGTTATGGAGAAAGTTGAGAGCTGACAGTCGCCATAGGCAAAGTTCTACGAGAAGAATGGGCTGACGCAGGTCGGCGCGATTGACGCGCAGAGTCCCAAAGGGCCGTCGTGGACGCAAGTAGTGTTGACCTATGTACCGCCTGCTCGGGGAGCATAATATGTTCGTACGTGGACGATGAGAGAACAGAGAGTGATGTGAAGCCAGCGGCAGCCCGGGAATCTAGATGTCGAGAGTGTGGACCAACATCGATACATTAGCCTGGATAAGCCACGCCTAACGCATGTCGGATAACAGGTTCGCGTGCTTCCAGCGAAAGGTGTCGACGCGCGCAACACCCCAAGCGCAAAGGTGTAAGAAACGGAGCGGACGGAGGCAAGTCGCGAGCGGCAATCTCCGCATCTTTCCTCCTGCGACGTCCTGGCTTCGGACCTCGCTGTTCGCATCGCGGGACGGAAACACGACATCGCTACAGGCCAGCAGCCCGTAGTTACGCCTTAGTACATCGACCAGCCTCGTCTAACCTTCGTCGAACCAGAATCCAGATCAGCGATCGATCCTCCTTCCTTCTCGTACCGCACCACATTACCCGCCCCAAGGGCTTCATATACATCTCGCGGTACCAAAAGGAGCACAGCGGGTACGCACTCTCGTCCTCGTCAGTGCCTTGCGCACGCGTCCTGTCCTGGCCGCTGCATCTCTCGTCCGCGCTCATGCCGCGTGCATAAGATGTTAGATACGAGCATGTTGGAGGCGTGTTCTCGGCGCTGAGCGCTTCCAAATATCGTCGAAGGCCCGTCACATCCCGACTCAGTCCCTTGCAAACCATTCTTGCCGGCGTTGCGCGCACGCGTCGACACCTTGGCCTGCCACTTCGGATGCTCAGTGCTGTATACATACTGGGTGCACGATGTGGCGCGTTACGTTATTGCCGCGTGTTCGAGACGTCTCCGTCCTCATTCCCTCGACCCCTCTTCTCGCCCGTACTTCCTTTCCGTATCCTTACCTATCAACGTAATGCTCCGGGTCTTCCTCGCTGCATCGATGACGATGCCCGCGTGTTCGAGGTGTTCCCGCTTCTCCCATCGTCCTCCTTTCCGTGATGCGCTGGCGCTTGGCGTCCTCGTAGTCGTCGAGGTGGACTGCCAGCGCACTTGTAGACGTCTGTTGGACGTGGACTCCTTCTCACTGTCGCTGCTTTCCTCGTTGGCTCTCTTCATTTCGTTCCCCGGCCGGCGTCGCGCGCATGCGGCATGGCATACCTGGGTTACCTGGCGGTGTCGTGACTTCACACACGGCGTAATAAACCTCGGTTTCTTCGCTTTCTGTGAGGTTGCGTGGGCGTCTGAGTTATCCATACTGTATGCCACACCGTGTGTGCAGGACGCATGGCTCCGCGTTGCTTGTCCTATCTCAGCGTTTCCAGATGCCCATTACTCAGTCTGTTCATCGCACGTCCACTACTATGTCCGCCAGCGTCGCGTGCACGCGGTGTTGTGGAACTGTATTGAAGCTCGCCACCGCTCGCGAGCGCGTCGCTTCGAACAGATCCATATCATCGCGTGTGCGGACGCTGGCTTCCTTTATCCTCTTGTCGGCTGGGATTCCAACGCTCAGTCGCTTGCCTCTCGCACCATGCGCATGCGTGCGTGCGCTGGATGTGGAAGATGCGCTGCAGCCGTGTATAGCTGAGCTCGGTACACTCTGTTCAGAATGGGCTAGCAGATGGTCAGCGCGAGGACTCCGGATGTATGAACGTGGAGTCACGATTATGGGGGCTTTTATACATGTCGGAAACGCGAATGTCTTGGTGGTCACGGTCCTACTGGAAGCTCGTCGCACTTGCAACGGGTTCTCGAGCTTTCAGGGTATCTCAGAAATAACTGGATGATCCTTTGTTACTCTTTGCCTCACGATTCGGGCATGCAACAGTGCAGCATCGGGGCATTTGGTACTGGTATCGCCCCTGCATATAATAAAACATCGCAGATCGCCATGGAAGCGCCATCCTGTAGGAAGGATAGCACCAGGGAGTTCGAGACTACCGCAACGGACTGTGAGGGTAAAAGCAGATGATGAGAGGGACTTGTACAATGTCCTTTCCTCTCTTAGCAAGTCTCGGCATTTTATACTTTTCCGACTCCGGCGCTTACCGTTCCGGCTCTCTTCCCCGCTCCATCAGCATGCGATCTATTATAGCAGCATTTCTTCTACCCTCCCTCGCCGTATGGGCACTCTAGGCTTTGCATTCCCGGACTGCGATCCGCTGCCTACTTTGGACGCGGTGCCGCGGATGTCGAGCGGGCGAGGGGACAAGTGATCATGGAACCTGGGAACCTGGTGAGTCTTCGCCAACCGCATCGTGCCTCCGTTTTCCTCCCGTGCCCTTCCTATCGTCCGTCCTGGGCCCGTTCATATTGCGCTTTGCCTGTGCGCCCGCACCATGATTTCGTTCGTTCCTTCCTTCGCACAGGGCGTCGCGTGAGCGCGGCGCCGCGATACGGGCTGACTTTTGGTCCTTCTCGCGGTCGGGTGCCCTGGGTCCGTCTTCACTCTTTCGCTGTGTCCGCTCTCGCCGGCGTCATGCGCACGCAGCCTTGTCAGCGCGGCATTACCTCTCGCGCACATAGCCGTGCAATAGGCTTGGGCCCGCGATGTAATGTGCGCTAATCAGATGGTGTGTGCCAGACGTTGGCGCTCTATTCGTCCCTCTTCTCATGCCTTACCTTTTTCGTCCGTGTCGCCGGCGTCGCGCGCACGCGGGATTCTTCAGCTGGATGATATCGCGCATCCATCGCCATGAGCTGGATGCGCGTAATCGTCCATATGCACGGTTCCCCGTGTTCAAGACGTTGGGCTTGGTTCGTATATTCGTTCTTTCAAGTGTCACGCCGCCGGCGTCGCGCGCACGCGACTCGTTGGGTGTTGCTCAAGCTCGCCGCCCCCTGCTCCGGCTTCGGTGCGCTGTGCTTGGTACACTACCCACTTAGTCGGGTGTGCGAGACGTTTTTGGCATTCCTTTTTTTCTCGCCGGCGTCGGCTTTGTAGGTACACTGAAAGGTAGTGCGTGCATGGGACCGTGCGTTTCGCACACGTTATTCCTTTCCTCCGCGCCACCATGCCGACTTCCCCACCTTTCGCATAACAGTATCACCGCGGACGTTGCGCGCACGCGGCATAGTGTAGACGGGTCAGGCTCGCCGTTGCGCCTTCGGACTGGGGCGCGCCTGGCTTGTTTCCGCTCCGCCGCGTGTGCGGAACGTTGGCTCCCTAAACGTTTCCACTACTTGGCCCAATGTTCTGCGTCATTGTTGCATCCCTGTGGTCATGTCAGCACCTGGTGAAGATGGATGAAGCTCGCCGCCGCTTGGGGGGACCTTACTAGTTCGATACGCACGTCGTCGCGTGTGCGGAACGTACGTAGCTCTAGTCCTGCTTTTTTTGTTCAGTCCGGCGTCGCGCGCACGCGGGGCTTACGATGATCCGCACTTTACGTCGCCGCTCCTGGAGCGCGTAATGTGCCGTTCATATCGTACGCGTCGCGTGTACGTGTCGTTGGCCGTTAGGTGTCATTGGCTCGCTGCTCCTCTCCCCGTCGTACTGTGAATGCACAATTTACTCTTTATTCACAACGCGAGTTCTGGAAGGTCCCATATTCATTACGTACGCCTCAAACGTTAGAACTTTCCCGAGGATTCAGATTTCAGATTTCTCGGGCAGTCGCCAATCCGCTTTCCCTTAAGTTCTTCGGAATACCTGCCGTAAATAGTTTGAACCCCATTACATCTCCGCGGGCGAATTGAAGTCTGCGACGAAGCACAAATTGATTTCTGTGCGGAGTATACACCAACGTTGGGTGCGTCTCGTCCTGTCACGTCTATTAGAGGTTTCGGGACCCGGCCGTTACACGTCGGGATGGATCCAAATATCGGGTCCACCGTTGCACACAAACCCGTTTAAGCACAGACTAACCCAGATAACACAGAGTTTTAGGGCCATAGACAAATCTATGTGGTAAAATCTGAGGGTTCTGGGTTGAAACCAAGTCGTACGGCCATCCGGTATATGGATCCGATATTTGATCCCGACGTGTGACGGCAGAATCCCGAAACCTCTATTATCTCCCTTCGAAATACACCTGTTTGAAGACAGGATACAGCCATGTCCCAGTCGCCAGATGAAGCTGTACAGAGAAAGCTAGCAGATGATGAGAGCGGAGATGTTCCAGCACAGTACGAGAATGACAATGAGAGCAGAGATTCAGCGGTTTTTATACAGCTGGGAATGGAGTCTTGAGCAGCTCCCTCAGCGGCCCGAGTATGCAGTAGTTGGGGATGTTCGCTCCGATGGCTGCGTCTTGAGCTTGTAGGATGAGTACCCGCTACTGATACTTCCTCTCTCAAAGCAAAGCAAGTGAGTGTAGCAGTCCCGAAGCGGGTTTCAAATGCTATATCACTGCTGTAGATATAGTGATGTGATGTTCCGCTTCGTGAGCTAGTCAGGACCTGGTGGATGTTGCGTAGCGTAGGACTGTGAGAGTCAAAGCAGATGATGAGAGAGACTTGTGCGTCTTATCTTCTCTTCCTCTTGTGTCTCTCGACATTTTATACGATTTTGGGGTAGTCGTATCACTGTCTTCCTCAATGATATTCACCGCGTCTGGTCCCTTGTGCGAGTCGTTTGCACAATGCGATGGTAGAGTCGGTCTTGCAATACAGAAGAATCGGCCTTATGATTCGACTCCAGACAGTCCATGTGTGCAGGAAAACGAGCAGATGATGAGAGCAAATGCTGTGGAAAACCTGGATTACGAAGTGGGGTACATTTATACGCCATGGTGTCGTGGCGGGCTGTTCGGCTTCAGGATCTGTCTCCGGAATGTACTTATTGTTTTAGGTACCACAGATACAGCAAGGACTAGGCCATATGGACCCGCAGTCAAAGGGACGTGTGTCCTGGGCACCAAGCACAGTCAATATGGCAGGGTGAACTCATCTGTTTGCACATCTGACACATCCGAATCAAGCTCGACTGGATGAGTGTGTACAGTGCAGTGTAGCAGATGATGAGAGCGAAGAGGTAGGAGAAGACGATGAAGGCAAATTCATAGAAGTGGTCCACTTTATATTCGAAGGTACGCGGTCAACTAGTCCGTCGGCGGGCCTACTGTACCGCATCTCCAACTTGCAAGATTCTGTGGGAACAACTTGATACCTCATTGTTCCGGTGTCTCTACATGTGCGTATGCTAAACATTGCACGAGTGTGGCATTCTTCCGTCGGACAACTTCTACGGCTGTACAGTACCACGTATTACTGTACTCACCCGAAATGTTACCTCTTCTCGCGGCGTGTGACATGTCGGAGCGGTTACCGCAAGGCCGCCGTGACCGTGACACTAACCATGAACGCAAATGAGATGCGTGAGCTCGATTGTGTTTTATCCATAAGACGAGATACCGAGCGTGATCGGGGAGTTATCAGGATATTACTTGCGCTCGCTCTTATTCCCTGATCTGTATCCAAAGACTCTTTGGAAGAGTTTAAATGACGATTGTGGACCTGAAGCCCAAAAAGGGCAGAGGACCTTTCAGACGATGAACAAAGCAGTCTACACCGCGAAGCGGACCGGAAATTTGCGTCTATTGCTCCTGCACATTAGATTTACATGTTTCGCGATGTGACAACCACTTACCACGAGGGCAGTGTGACGCGCACGAAACGGTGACCATTACCGCGCCGCGGACCCCCTGTGACGCGTGACGCGGTAATAGTTCAGGTGAGTACAGTACGCTGTATTACAATAGATTTGAGTCCTTCCGAATTGGTCGGGTGTGAATGAAGAGGGACGGTGTGGAAGCTGTAGCTATCACAGCAGATGATGAGAGTGACTTGTACATATCCGGTTTCTAATCTCTCCCACACCTCGCTGTCTTATACGGCCCGCGCGTTTGCTTCCGGTTCCGGCGCAGTTCTGACGTGACGCCACCGGCGCTTACCGTTCCCACTCCTCTTCCCCGCTCCGTCAGCATGCGGTTCGTTATAGCAGCGTTCCTCCTTCCTTCCCTCGCGACATCGGCAATCGCGCTGGACGTCGTGTTCCCCGACTGTGACGCGCCGCCGACGTTGGACCCGTCGCCGCGGTTACCGGAGAACGTGAGCTGGGTGGACCCCCGGTTGCGCGGTGGACGGATGCTCGACGTACGTGCGCCGTTATGACGGGCTGCTAGTCTCTGACGCGACTCTGCAGGTCGTTGGAAGTCTAAGGACTGGCGAGCCGCTGAATGTTATCATCAGCGGGCAGAGCCATCCCGACGTTCTGTCGCATGTCGGTTTCATTGCTTATGCAAGGTACGCGCGCATCGTCGAGCTATTACAACCTCGTTGCTGATCAGTGCGTTCTGTAGAACGATTGGATTCTCGAACGAATGTCTCGGGCTGCACATGGGCCTCGTACAACTCGCAGACCTCGGCGACGGCATCGGCCTCCGCGGCGAGCAGCTGCTCGTACGGCAAACCTTCCGGTACGCTCCCCAGCCACTATATGTACCGACATTGACACTGCTGTAGACGACACATACCGTTCTGGGGCACGACGTGCTGGGAAAGCTTCGCGGGCGGGAACCATTTCCGCGCGTGGAAGCAGAACGGGACGTTGGCGAATACAGGCGCGTGGTTTCTCGCGTGAGTACTCCACCCGCGTCACGACCCTGCTTTTCCTCCCACTGCGCTCCATCTTCTTCGCTGACGCGCCGACTACAGTGTATCAGCAGAAGAATCTGGCTCGAAGCACCACGCTATCATACCCGACGGGTACAACATCGGGCGCGACCTACTCGTTTCGCGCGCCGTTGCGGAGGACAACGAGGAGTGGAAGGCGAGCGTGGATTGGGTGCAAGGGCTCATGGAGCCGGGTAGCAAAGGTGTGTCTTGCCTGCTCTCCGTTTCGTTCCCCTCGTCCAGTCCTCAGCCTACCATCCATCCACCTCCTGTTCCTGTTCCACTTCAAGCTCGCTCTTCCATATCGCTCACCTATGGTGGGCTTATTCTCTTTCGCCTTGCGCCCGAGTCGCGCACGCGCCCGTGCGAGTTGCGTCTGATCATCATTCCCGTTTCTTCACCGTTATTCGTGTTCTTGCTCGCCGGCGTCGTGCGCACGCAGGCGGATGCAATCACGGTCCCCCGTCCTCAAAGCTGTTCAGTTGGCTTTGGGCCCGCGAAATCCGAGGTTGAGCTAGTCTGCGTGTTCTCGACGTTGGCGTTATCTGCGTACCCGCTTTCCCTTTCATCATTTCCTTCTCCGTCTGTCGGTCTTTCCTTGCTCTGACGTTGCGCGCACGCGTGCTGCTTTGAGGGGTCGACCTCGCGCGTCCATTACTATGAAATGGATGTGCGTGGTGAGCCTGTTTAGCATCGCGTCGTGTTCGAGATGTTGGCCTGTCTCCGTTCCCTTCGTGCAACATGGCATTTGCCGCCCGCGCCCCCGTTGCTTGGGCGTGCGTTGCTTGAGACAGGGCTTCGAGTTTTTGCGTGCGTCAGATCGTCTTGATCGTGTCCGTGTCCGTGTCCCTCTCGTTCGCGCGCCGCCGGCGTCGCATGCACGCGACCTCGTCGGGACGGCTCAAGCTCGCCGCGCGTTCCTCCTGCCTTTTCATTGCGCGGGACGTTGGCTGTCTCCCCAGTCTGCCCCGCGGTTCATCCTCCTTTTCCATCCTTACGCTTGGCGGCGTCGTGCGCACATATGTCCTGCGACCAGCGTCCTGTCGCTCCCTCATAGTTCATTCTTGGGCGCGCGATGTGCCGCGGGCTGTAGGTTGCGCTATGTGCAAGACGCTGACTCCCTCCACTCACCCCTCGTATAATCGCGTTCGCCCTCCGTTCTTTGCTGTCATCCTTCCAAACTCTGTTCATTTCCTCCTTCGTGCCGCCTCCGAGTACGCAGCAGTCATGAGAGTAGACCGCGTGTGCCGCACATTGCGCCTGTCGCTTGCCTTTCTCTTGTCGCCATCGCGGTCGCTCTCCCATTCGATACTGACGGCCCTCCCTACGTGACAGGCATCAACCACCGCATCCCCGTCGACGGACTCGTCGCAGTCCTGACCGTCCGTAAACGGAACGAGGACGAGAAGAAGCCGTGGAGGAGTCTGTGGACGTTACTCCGGTTCCTATTGCCGTTCTTGCCGTTGTGATCTACGCCGCCTGTTCGTTCGCCGTGTTGGAGGTCTTGGTTTTGGTTTTGTATTATGCACACCCTTGATGATTACGACTCACTCGTGGACTGTAATGTGATATGTAGTAGATTTGTAATGTCTTTGCTCTACAGTAAAGTGCTCTCGTCGCTGAGTGTTCATACATACTCAGGGTCATGTGGTACGCTGTGCTCCGGCATTTGGGTAATAATCTTGAGTAACGTTCGGCGCGAGATGCGGGTCTGGTGCGAGATGCTGTTCCGGATGTGGCATCGTATAACTAAGGCGATGCTTCAGCTTCAAGAGCTAACAAAGTACCGAAACGGTGCTCTCATCATCTGCTACTGTCAGCCCACAGTTGTATGATAGCCATGGCATCGTGGTATGGGCAGATATAAAGCTTTGTGACACAGAGCTGAATGACACCGGGCCATCGTCCTGGATTGGGAGTCGACTCTGAACAAGACAGATCTGTTGGCAGAAGTAGCGGTGCTTCTTCCCTTACGCGTATCCCACCCCACAGAGGTATAAATAAGACAGCTGGAGTCTCCTACTTCGAAAACCTGCCACTCTCATCATCTGCTACATATCTAGTACACCATCCGCTTGTCAAGCTCATGGAGGGCTGTACTTGACTCGACAGTGCCGACTCGTACACGAAATCGCTTGTGCAGGGTGTAAGAAGGCATCATCGTCCTTCCGTTTTGGTCATTTAGTTCACACCACTAAACAGTCGACAATGGGTTGGGCTCGATGGGGAACTGTATATCCAAAAGCCTATAAAGTCTCTATGCCTCACTTGTAAGTAGTACCTCATCCCACCGAACTCGCTTTCATCATCTGCTACTCCTCGTTGCACACCACAAGATGGGGTTCTCATGCATGAGAGAAATGAAGTTACCCTTTTTGACTGTGAATATGCCACTCACTCTCACCATTTGGGGGTTGGGTTTGGTTGGGTTATCCCAACCCTACACTCCATTCAGGTCATCTTATGCTTATTTGTCATGTATGAGGCAAGGAGGACAACTTGACTGTGATTATTGTCGGATGCAAGTTGTCCCTCAGCACGATAGGTCCCGACTCCACACTGCTGAGCTGTCTTTTACTCGAAACCCGGGACGATTGGTATAAAACTAGCCAGTTCTTGGATGGTAAGATGCTCATGCAGTACGAATGCACTCTCATCATCTGCTACTATCTACAAACAGGTTTCCTCCTGATCGATCTCACTGCATCCGGTTACAGGTGTACAGGAGCAAGGACTCTAGCAAGTTATGGATAGGACTAGTACTGTTTGATTCTGGATGGGAAGGCCATCGGTTCACAGGAGGGACACATGGGATGCCGTTTGCATCCCGGCATGGGTTCGGGATGCATAAAGCTGGACACTCTCGAGTCTTGCGGCATACAGCTAAGTGCTCTCAAGTCCGCACGCTCAGGAGTAGATGCCTCATATCGCTTATGTCGCGTAACAGCCGTCAGTGAATTTTCTGTGTATACATCGTCGAATTAGGTGGGGAAGCAAGGCACGGGGGCTCGGGATGTGACAGGCACCGCCACACGGCACGGGAACCAGGCAATCCTCGAGTCTATTTGAGCGGAACGTTTGCTCTTCGTTCTTCGACGTCCACGCCACAGACTACTGTAGCACACACCTGACTTCACAGGACCTTGAGCACAGACAGGTTTTTACAAACTGCCCCTCCGTGTCGATGGAGTTGTAACTAAGCCCGAGCAGCCCGGTGTGCCACGCGCGGCAAATGCCCCCGACGCGCGGCGGCCGGATAGACGGCCCCTGTTGCCTGTTGCACCTTGACATTGTATCAGTACAGTAATCACCGCCCAGCCAGCGCGCATTCCTTTCCTTTCCTTTACCCAACCGCCACGAATCTAATGTTCCGCCTCGTCGTCGCCCTGTTCGCCCTCGCTGCGCTCGCAAGCGCACAGAGACACGCTGGTTTGCCGCCGCCGCCTGCAGACCCGTTCGCGGACCCGAAGAACGATTACTTGAACCCGCTGCGCTATATTGCGAATAATACGCTTACGGCTATTAGTGTTGGTGAGTGCTCGTTGGTCAGTGGGCCTCGTGGTGTTGGGCGCATCGTGGATCGTGCGCGTCATCGCGCGCGGTGATGTGGCGCACGCGGACGCTGCCGCGCCCGTCTCGTGCGCGTTCCTGCAATGCTGACGCACTTCATCTTACAGCGCTCGTTCTCGCGGTCGGGCTGGCGCAGACGTTCCTCGTGATACGCTACAAGACGCGCTGGATGCTCGCAATGGTCATCGGGTGCTACAGTATGTTCTATCGTTCTCCAAGTCCACTCGCTGACGCGGACTGTAGCGTTCGCACTCGGTCTCGCGCTCCGGTTCGGCCTGCACTCGCAACCGCGCAGCCACGGGCTCTACATCGCCGAGTATCTTTTCGTCGTCCTCTCCGTACGTGTCTCTGTCGCCTTCCCATTCCCATGCTCGCGCTCCGCCCTCAGCTCGCTCTAGCTGACGCTCGTTTCCGTCGCAGCCCTGCGCCTTCATCGCCGCCGAATACGTCCTCCTCGGCCGTCTCGCCCACTTCCTCCGCGCAGACGAACATCTCCTCATCCGCCCTCAACGCATCACGAAAGTATTCGTCTTGAGCGACCTGAGCACGTTCTTGGTCCAGGTGCGTTTCACAGTATGCGTTTGGTTCCTGTGTTGACGAAGTGGTGCGCAGGCGACGGGCGGTGCGATCAGTGCGTCCGCCAACTCGGTCAAGAGTAACAAAGTCGGCTCCAGGGTGCGTTTCTCGTTTCCCGCTCGACCCGATCCGCCGCCCATCGACTCCACGCGTCCTCCGCACCGTATCGCATGCCCACTCTCCGCGCCGTTCCTCCGCGCTTGACCCGATACACCCCTCGACTCCACACTTTCCCCGCGGTTGCACTTCCTCGTGCCGCGCCGCCTCTCTGGCTCTCATATCTGCGTCTCGCCCTTCCTCTCCGCGCTCGGCTGACACCTCCCCTCACACACAGGTCTTCCTCGTCGGCCTCATCCTCCAACTCATCTCCTTTGTCGTCTTCGTCTGCGTCTTTGGCAACTTCCTCGCCCGTCTCCGGACACACGCACCCGCTACGTGGAACGCGAAAGGGTGGAAGGTGCTTCTTGGGGCTATGATGGTTTCGTGAGTCCTCCATTTCCTTTCTCGTTTTGTGTTCCAGCTCGGGCTGCGTTCCATCTCGGGCTGCGTCATTCGTCGATTGTGGGGTCGTACGCTCTTGCGCGAGGGATGGTGGTCAGACGTCGTCAGCCCGCGCGGTGATATGAGCTCTCGTGCAGCGTCGAACCCGACGGTGGCGCTGCGTGTGGAGCTGTGTCGCACTCTCGCCGTCCTCCTTGTGCCCTTGCGCGAGGAAGAGTGGCCGGACTAAGTCGGGCGCGTCGTCGTCGAGCCCAGAGTGCTGGATATTCAGCGCGTGGAACCGTGTCGTCTTCTCGTGCTCCCACTATTTCGTAAAGCAGCACGACTAACATCCCTCCGCAGATTCACAGGCATCCTCGTCCGCTCAATCTACCGCGTAATCGAGCTCTCCCAAGGCTACGCCGGCCACCTCGCCACCACCGAATCCTTCTTCTACGCACTCGACACTTTACCCCTTTTCGTCGCTATTAGCGTATTCGTGGTGTTTTGGCCGGGGAGGTGGATTACGAGTCCCGAGGCGCGATTGGGTGGGGTGGAGGAGAAGGAGAGTGGGAGTGTGGAGATGGGGAGTCGGGAGGGGGTTGAGGAAGGTCGGCAATGATGGGAGCTGGGTGTTCGTTTTGAGGCCTGCGCTCTGCGAGACGAGACGAGGGTTTGATTGATTCGGGGCGCGATTGTTGCACATTAGATATTATAGCGAGCGAGCCATACACTATGAGCGTTACTCTGTACCGTTTGAGCCTTAGGTCACCTTCTACAGGGTCGTACCAATCAATAAGAGAGTCGATCCTCTGGTGTGGGTTGAAAATAGCAGATGATGAGAGGGTTTGCCAGTGTAGAGTGCGAAACTTTACCGTAACAGTCAGTCGGCCACTTTATACGTATCGTTGGGCGGGGATGAATGGCCGCGGCTCCTATTGGAATTGCAACTGCGAACGTTACCCAAACACACACTGGCACTTGCTGGTTCGTCTTACGCCCGAATGAGAAGTCCTGCGCTAATAGATGACACGGCACGAAATCAGACTGGGGAGGGATAGCGCGGTGACTCGATTGTAGTGTGAACGCCTCTTCCCAGTGTGGACACTACGTAGTAAGCAGATGATGAGAGCGACTTGCATTGGGATGTACCGCATACGATAGATGTCGACATTTATACAGTACCGTCCGGCGCTGGATCTCGGAAAGGGAGAGCGGGCGGACGGGCACCGAACTTAATCCGGGCGGATGAGATGCTGAACGACTCGGACTCCGCGATGACGGGAATTGCTCGAATGACTCTATGGTGAACGCAAATTAAATGAATGAGGTCGCCATTCATCTCCTGTTCCGACAGCTGTTTGAGGAAAATGAAAAAATGCGACTGTTCGTCGCAGGTGTAGCAGATGATGAGAGCGAAACTGCTGGCGCAGAGGAGGTAAGGAAATCCGTCTTTTATACGCTAGACGCTGCAGGTCGAGTCTGTATGAATCATTGACGCAGATTTAATGGTCTAGGCGTGGCATGCACGAGTGTTATGCTACATTCCCTTCTGTCCCCTTGGATAAGGTTGAGCGGTGGTATCTGACCGCTTCAGGGTTGTACATGCAACTATCCGAATGGAATGAGAGGATAGAAGAACATCGTATGAATACTGTACAAAGAAACATGGAGGATGCATTGCAGCGTCAGATAGCAGATGATGAGAGCCGTAATTATTCAATGAGCAGACGAGACTGATTATTATATACCTCAGTAAGTGTGGCTATCGGCTGTTCGGGTCTCCGGTTCCGTCCGCGGGGCCGGTGGTGCATTCAGAGACGTAAAGGACGCGCTAGGAGCTGAGGGTCGAAGAGATCGGGCTCCGTCCCGTGACTTTAATCGAATACCGATTCAGATGTCTCCCAGATCATCATCTTGGCCGGTCGGACTCGGACAGCGAAGGCGGGGACTGGAACAGTACGTTCCTCCGACCACCTGAGATTCCGATATGAGGCTACCCCTACTCAGACTGTAGCATGGAATACGCTCCTTCAAAGAAAACAGCAATCGCAGTTGGTGAAGATCCGCAGAAGTATAATTATAGGGAAAACGCCTCAAACCTGTATGGAAAGCACCCGCTCGCTTACCACCCTATGACGATGATTCAAATGTGCTCCAAACTGTTGTAATCGGCCGGAGTTGCGCCCGAATTCGGGTCTGCGCAGCGCGCCGACTCACCTACGCACTGGTATGCGTAGCTTGACTCTTACTGACTCTCTTAAATGACTTAGGTACTTGACTCCTAATGACTCGGTCCTGTAGTATATAAGGCTTCGAGTTTTGTCCCCCAATAATCATCGAATTTGTTCCTTCTCTGTTCACCCTTAAGTCGCATAATCTACAATACAAACAAGTCAGGTTGGTCCGGAATAGAGGTGAGCAGAGAGGTAGGTAGATAATAGCAGTAACTATATCTCATCGTGCACCCACGGAATTGGGTCTATGAGTGAACCTAATTCGCTACAGAATTGATTAAGTTGAGGAGAACTAGACGTCCCGAACACACGCCGGCGAGGTAACGGCTGGTTTACCTCGCGCAGTCAGAGGACAGGTGGACATCGTCTCGAACACGCAGCTGGCTGCAGGAGGCACAACCTCGCACATCCAGAGCGCGGAGAGAAGAAAGTGCGAGGTAGCGCAGCGGCAGCACGCCGCGTGCACGGGACGTCGGTGCCACGGGAATCGTCTCGCAGGCGATTTAAGCAATAGCGTCGATCGAGAGGCTGGAATCATGCGCGAGAAGGGTCGCATTTGCACCGACCCAACGCTCGCCTCCCACTCCGACCGGGCACGCGACGAGTAGGTTGTGTTTAGTGCCGAGGGACTGGGATTTCGAGCTCGATTCGTCCGTTGATACACTATGGAGAGCGTCAGAGGACAGGACGGGCGAGAAAAGAACTGAAGCAACAAAAGACGGAGAGAGGTAAGGGATTACTCACGCGAGAAACCACGCGCCTGTCTTCGCCATCGTCACATACTGCTTCAACTGGTTCTGTGCGCGACGGCTTCCAACCACGAGTGTCGACATGCAGTAGGTCGAGATAGCGCTTTTTCAGCACGGTATCAGCGAGCCGAAGCACATGTACATACCCGTTCGCCGCGCATACGCATACCGCATCGGAGGTCAAGTTGTGGAGGTGCCGATTATTCGGCATGCACGTAACGCGAACCTGACCGGTCTAGCGTGTGCTGAGTGGACGCAAAGTGGTTGGCAAGCAGGAAACCCAGCAGAGCGAGAGAAAAAGCCCAAGGAATTTGGACAGAATGGCAAGCTGGTCGTCGCCCGCGCACGATAACGTTCCATAGATACTGGCAGCCTGCACATAGACGAGTCAGCGCATTCTGATGCGCACATTACACAGTCACTGGGACTCACGCACGCCCAGCATCCGTGTCGCGCTCAATTCTCCTGTCCGCAGTCTGCAGCGTCGGCAGCTAGCTGTAGATGTAACAGGACCAGGGATGTAATGGGGTAGTTTACGAGGGAAGTAGAATGAAAGCCTGTCCGTGTACATAGTTGCATGATGGAGGAAAAAGAAAAGAGGCGGTGCGGTAAGCGCCGCAACTTGCCCCGATGGCCGGAAGCACTCGCACCTATAAAATGCCGAGTGCGGCGAGAGATGAGATCCCCAGTCGCTCCCATCATCATCTGCTCTACTTCGCACAGCTCGAAAGTCATCAACCATGTAATCAGGACGCGAACTATCGCACAGTTTGTTTTTCTCACCTGTGCTATTCCTGCGGTTCCCTGCGCACTTTCAGCTTGCTATCTGTCGAAATCGTCAAGGCCGGAGCGTTGTCGCAATATCCGCAAGTACCTGATACGGTACGGTCAGCTTTGCTAAGGCAGCTTCAGGCCTGTTCAGGAAATCCGCTCTGGTCAGACCCCCTGAGACCAATAACAATTCCATCAGGTACCGAAAGTCTGACCGAGTCTGAACGAGTCTGACCGGTCTGAACCGGTCTGACGCAGTCTGTACATATGACATCAGAGGAGGCGCTCCACAGCACTAATAACAGTATTGACCTCGCGGTCCTTTCATATGCCTTTACTACACTTTCTTACCTCGGGTTACTTGTGTGCTTACTTCACGTTTTTACTACGTTGCTTTGCGGGCAGGCTACTTATTCGTTTTCATGAGACACTTTCATCACTCAGGAAACTATTGGACTTAAGGAGGACTTGAACCAGCGACACGCGAGGTCTCCATTTTGTGTGGGGCCTCGCGTGGAGCCACTGCGTTACTGTGGAGTTGCGTTCCAGACGCACTGCAACTTCTATATCCCGTGCCACGACACCGCCAAATGAGGCAGCTACTTCGAAGTTTCCATCATAGTACGAGCACAGACAGCTAGAGGGGCAGTATACATGTCTATAAAAGGATTGAGATTAGGTTGTGCGGCCGGGGTCACGTCAATGCGGCGTCAGGGACCCGCGGATCCTCCGCACACGTCAAAGGCGCGCTGCCGTCCTTCGCATGAGACCTCCGCGGCGCTAGATGCACTGTCGGATGTTTTCTGTGCCTCCTCTGCTGCGGTTCCATCAGGGTTCATCAGGGCAGTCACCTGTCTGAACGAGTCTGACGCAGCGGTTGAGATCCTGAGTGAGCCTGACGGAGCCTTATCCGCGATATGACGGCTCTGAGCGAGCCTGACCAAGTCTGAAAGCTTACCCCTAAAGTCTGATCAGAGCTTCAGACCTGATCAGGTACTTGCTGATATTGCGACAGTCAGATACAGCTCCGTATAAACTCCGAGATGTCCTCCGTCAGCGACTCGCTGGAGTGAGGTATCGTACGACTAGATATGCCCATCCCCACCCCGGGGCCGCAGTTGCCAGACGATAGTTCTACCTTTCGATACCCTCGTCCTTTAATTATTCCATACAGCTCTATATAAGGATCTGGTACAATCCCCCATCTCGCAGCCCCGAAGAATGACCACTCTCATCATCTGCTACTAGGAGGGTTAGGCTAACCCTCTGTCACACCGTGGCGGCATCATCGCATCCGCTACGCTGGGAGAATGAAGCACAGAGACTGGTTTACAAGCACATTCACTGACTGTATCATTTACGGGTCCGCGCACATGTCGACCAGGCAGCCACCTCAGAGAATGGAAGACCGGACGCTGGTTCGTCCGATTCCCAGTTCCAATCCTGGACGGGTACATTGGCTACAGACGGGCTTCCATATCTACTGCCAAAGTGCTGTATACCTACCTATGAGTACAGCACCGCTTCTCCTCTCTGTGGTGTCAAAGAAATTCCCGCTCAGCCTCAGTACACACTTTGACAACCCCAGTACCATGTGACCCAAGGGTATATAATATACCCAAATACAAGTCTTGTCATCGCTGCGCTCCGACCTCCTGAGAGTGGAAGGCTTGGACACTGGTCAAAGCACAAAGCTACGACCAGGACGGCAAATCGCAACTCGGGGATTCTATAATACTACGACTCTATCTATCTCAACATCTTGCAATAGTCAGCTCAAATTGACACACGGAAATGCGCGTGAAAAGAGCAAAAAGCATTTTTGTTTCATACAGAATGGCACTAAGCGACATCGTACGCTTCCCGGCATTTCTCGTTCAATGTCGCGCGTCAGCAGAGCGCGTGGCAATGGACGATGTAGCCGGGACGTGTAGGATGCCTCATCCGGAAACTGCGATACCACACGGACGGCGACCGCCACGGGAGTTTTTCCTCCACCGGCCCCACGAAGCGCGTCGTCCATCGATCTTGTCGTATCCGTCAGAGCCTTATGCTTGCACCGGCGTACGACAAGATGAAAAGTGAACGATGAGAGCGGTGTGGTCACGTTGGTCGAGGTGAACACTCTGAAAGGACAAACGGTACTGTATGTATGGTCAGCGGTGATATCTCGAACAGAGTTGACAACGAATCGTCTTTGCCGTAGCATTCCTGACAAGGCACCATCGAGAACCGTCGCCTCGCTGCCGTCGTGGCGTCGTGCCGTACTTGATAGATGAGCTGAATGCGATAGATTCAGAGCAAAACATCGTGCCAAGTCGGGCAAGGGCCCAACTCACGAAAGATGATTCTGGGAGCGCGCAAGTACGCGACAAGCGGTATCGGGCCATAATTCCATCACAGGCGCGCTTGATGGTCGAAGGATAGGTACGAGGACAGTCGGGCCAGAATTGTCCTGCGTGGCGCGAGACACGAGGCGGGGGCTGTATACTATGACCCGTCCTCCGGGGAAGGGCAAATGAGAGTGAGGTATTGCCATAGGAGCTCTGCCGCGGGCAATACGGTGCTCCGGTTCACAGGTTAGTGAAGCCGACAGAAACCGAGGATTGCGAAAGTGAGAAGGAGAGGGTCGAAGGAACAGCGTTACAGTTCTGGACCAGTAAAGTAACGTCGCAGCCCAGAGGTGTAAGTCCGCCTTCTGACCTTTACTGTCCTTAGCGGCGGCAGGCAGAGGAGAGGACAAGACGTTGTAAGCACCAGGAACCCAGGCGCAATGTTTCCAGAGCGAAGGCATGCGCAACGCGAGTGTAATGGATTACGGCGTCTGGATACTCAAGAGCACGCTGGATTACTCTGCCCACATGCGCGCAGGACCACGTCATGATCACCCAGCCACAGATCGCGAGGTCCAACGTCGGTCGACCGTGCAGCCGGTCCAATTCAATGCTGCCAACGAGTTACGTGTGTGCGCGCAGAGCTACGGAACTCGATGCGGCAGCGAGCTGCAAAGAACCGCGCTGAGTGAGTGTAGACAGTGGGCTCGTGCGTGGTGGCAGGAAGCAAGAGCGTTCGGCCGCTCGGTCCGTGCCGTCCGACATCTTTTCCTCCTACCCGCTCGGGACGCATGCGCACGGTACACTCGATCTGCCCGTACGGTGTATCCTCTTCGAATGCATATATTTTCAAGCTAACTTGTGTGCCGCGCTGTCATCACGACGGCTTGCTACCTCGCTCTAGGCGGTATCTACAACGCTGTATCTCTTACCGCCTCCGGGAGCGCGACGAACAAGAACTTCTATCTGCTCCCGCGCTCGGCGCCATCCCGAACGTGAAGCAGAACTCGTGGTCGTGCGTCGCCAACGCTGCATAAAGGAACCACTCCTCTGTTCTGCGGCTGCGTAACGTTATTCGGAAAGCTGTTTATTCGCTCTCGTCTTGTCTGGGGTCGTATCTATGTAATGCCGTCCTCGTCTTGTTTTGGAGTTGCTATCCGTTCTTTGTTCGTTCAAGCTCACCTTCCCCCCTTTCCCCCACCCGACTACCTACTTTTTTTAGTACAACCACGCTGTGCGCGCGCACCATCCAGCTCCCACCACATTTCTCTCTGTTGTACGTTACAGTGACGGAGAGTGTTGTGGATTGCAATCCTATCGTTGCGAGGCCCCGTTTATGGGGGAAGATTACAGTAACTCTGATTATGCGTGAGCGATTTCCGGCAGACGGTCCCGCGATTAGGGAGAGTATGAGTGCACATGTACATAGTCTTACGCTCGTGTCCTTGACCATGGTCGGAGTCGGAGAGTGGGGTCGAAACCCACGCGCCTTGCGCCTGTCCACGCCTGGTGGTCCGAGCGCAACGATCATGCGCACGTTCTGTGACTTGTGAGCGGGCGCTAGGAGACCTGCGGATGCTCATGGCGCTCAAGGCTCTGACGTTCACTACAGCCGCGCGGAATGCTCTAGAGCTCTCTGACTACTCTAGCCGAGGCCACTGCTGTCGTAACAATAAAGAGACGGCTTATACCCTTCACTGGCAACATTGACGAAGGCGCATCTAGTATATCTCTATGTCTCTTCACAGTTGCGAGCAGGACTGGCTGGCTCTCGGAACTCTCGCGGGATCCCTTTGCTTCATACAAAGTCGGTTCTACTTATCGCCTCTGTCTCCTATGGGACCCGCGATGGCTAGTACAGGGTTCAAGCAGGTTAAACTCCCGGCAACGTCTGATATCACGAATCTGTATGGTGCAGCGCTGTCGACTTCGGCACCGCGCTGCCACCTCCACACGGCCGCTGTGCATTCAAACGGCAGATCTTGCTGTTATAAGCGACTGCACGTGAAGGTCTTAATGCTTGCCAGCCGTCGTGGTATGTACCGGGTGTGCTTTGGAGCGCCTCTGTCGCATGTTTCAGGACTTTTTCCATCATCCTCCCGATGTCGCGACGAAAGCAAGAATCACTGCCGAAGGGATCCGGTCTCTGCTGTGTTTGGCATCCTTTCGGCGCTCCTGGGGTGACACATCGTTCGGCTGTAGGACGGGCATATGTGGAAGGTCCCTCCGTCACGGGCTGAATTCGCCTATGTCGTATGCCCCCTGAGCTACTTCTCCTGCGAGAGTGTAACCGCGATCTCATGCGACACCCATCTACTGGTCGTACAATCGGACACGACGTCGTTTCACATCTGGCGCAAATGTTGAAGTGCACTGCCTCGGCGTCTTCAGGCGGTAGCAAGCCGTACGGAGCCGTGTTGCCATCCTGCTTTCTACCTCATGTCTGTCTCCTCCTACCCCGCCGAGGTGAACATTCCTGGAGCGTTTCCGCAGGACCCTGCAGCCTCGCCAACAGCGGATCCAGGACCTTCGTCGCCCCCTAGAGACCAGGCAGTCGGGCGAACGTGGTGGCCGCTCAGTCTGCTCCGGCCGACTGGCTCTCAGGCAGGCGTACGTGCAGCCATCAACATTTCTGCCGTCTTTCGCTCACGTGTGCATCGATAGTCATTACCTGTTCCACCGTCGCCAACATCGAGGGCGCCAGGCGAGGAAACCACGACCGACGCTACTGCTATCCCGGCCTCTCCCTCAAATCCATCTGTCCGCCAACCGTGTACCTGCAGGAACGACGGGAGGAATCTCGTAGTGTGTATAGATGGAACCTCGAATCAGTTCAGTGTAAAGGTGCGTTCTACGCGGATGGCCGAAGCGAGCGCGAATTGACGAGCGTAGAACACGAACGTCGTTGAGCTGTACAGTCGTTTGGTCAAGGACCGCGGCAAGCAGCGCACGTTCTACAATAGCGGTATAGGTACCTACGCAGAGCAATCGTGGAAATCTTGGGATTATTATATGCAAGTTATCGCTCATAACGTCGACTTGGCCATTGCGTGGTACGTTAACGACGCAATGAAGAGCCGCCCTGATGACTGTCTAGGCGTTTTGAAAGAATCCTGCTAAGCGCATATCTTTGGCTCTCGCAAAACTACAGGGAAGGCGATCGCATCTTCTTGTTCGGCAAGTCTCCCGCTGGCAGTCCCATTTCATACAGGTACTGAATAATCTTCATAGGCTTCTCTCGTGGTGCATACCAAGTCAGAGCGTTGTCTGCTATGATTGAGTCGGTGTGTTTGAAATCTTCCGAACTTAACCGACGTGTATAGCCTCATACCCTGTGATCCTGAAGGTCGGTCTCATCCACAAGGGCAATGAGGATCAGATACCATTGTGAGAGCACATTGTAGCCTGTACAATGGTGAACACACTGACGAAAACTTTCTGTTTTAGTGCGTACCAGCTTTACGCAGAGATGAACCCTGCGCAAGCAACTGTCCGCAGGAAGGCGCGCTTCAAGCAGACGTTCTCACGATCAGTCCGCGTTCATTTCATCGGAGCATGGTACGTAGAGTCCGATTCGAGAACTCGAATACACGCTGACGTAGACACAGGGACACAGTATCGTCGGTCGGGATCGTGAGAGGCAAGACCCTTCCAGGAACCACCGACGGAATGAAGCATGTCTGCTACTTCCGTCACGCCCTCGCATTACACGAGCGGCGAGTCAAGTTCCTCCCCGAGTATGTCCGTGGCGGTCTTGGCCCCGAGGTCAACCCCGCAGAGGATCCCAAGACGTTACATACGAAAGAAGTCTGGTTTGCCGGTTCACACTCCGATATGTACGCCATGCGTCATTCTGATCACACTGACTCTGATCGTCTGCGGCAGCGGAGGAGGGGTTGAGGAGAATGATGAGTTGGACAAGTTCGGACCCTCGCTTCGGTGGATGTCAATCGAAGCTACGCAATTCGGCCTTTTACTCGACCCTGCGCCACGCAGGTGGGAGGCGGCAACGATATCCCAGTCGCTTACTGGCGTATGGAAGTTGTTTGAATACGCGCCAATTCTTCGTCTCTCATATAAAAGTCCGGAAGCCACGATGTTATGGTCTGAACATACACGGACACACGTGGAACATCGGCTGACATGTTTTACAGGCCTCATCTCGGTGAAGGTCGCGTTATCCAGGCAGGCCAGAGAGTACACAAGTCTCTCTCAGAGGCGATCGAGCTAGACCAGAACTTGGCAGGCGACAAAGACATGTCCCCTTACGAAGTCGAGCCGGATCCGTACAGTACGGTCGGGCGGATTTATCACAAGAAGAAGACCGCGGAGGCACAGTCGCTGACTCATGAGGATATTAAGGTGTTGTCCTTCTTCACGGAAACCGGTAACACGCTCTTCGACCGCGACCGCCCTTCCGTCACTGACTCTTTTACGCAGAGTCGGGTCGACAATTGCTCCGCGATGTTGCTCTCGAATTGGAGCCCACGGAGTCAATGTCGATTGCTCTACAACTATTGACTTCGTTCAATGCCTCTTACCTCCCTCGTGGCGATTTGCCCACCAACCCTCAGTCTAGGGCGGAAGCAGCGTGCACGGTTGCCACGGTTCTAGAGACATTCGACCATCAATATGCCGCTGCAACGATAGGGCCGATAGCACGTGCTGTGGCGGGGAACGATACAAAGCGTGGACAGGAGATTATGGCAAAACTCAGCGCTGGTGGGTATATCTTGTGTACTGTCCGCATGCAATAGCTGATTACTTCTCCGTCCTTCTAGGTCCGCGTCTACACTCACTGCTGGGACATGAGCACCCCGTATACTCTGTTGCGTTCCTCCCAGACGGTAGTCGCCTCGTCTCCTCGTCAGGAGACGGGACACTGCGCATTTGGGACGTCGAGACGGGTAAGACGGTGATCAGTCCGCTGAAAGGGCACTCCGACACCATGTCCTGCGTAGCCGTTCACGGGTCGCGCATCGCATCCTGCTCGCATGACGGGATGTTCCGCGTCTACGCCGACAGCGGCAAACTCGTCCTCGGTCCAATCTCTGCCTTCCTGCGCTGGATCACGTACTCGAGGGACGGCACGCGCATTGCTACCGGAGCCGATGACCGTGCCGCTATCTGGGATGCGGATAAGGGTGTCCAGTTGCGCAAGATGGTCGGCCACACGGAATGGGTCACGTGCGTCGCGTTTTCGGAGGACGGCATGCGCCTCGTCTCCGGTTCGTGGGACAAGACCGTTCGCATCTGGGACGTCGCATCCGGCGAGTGCATTGGCGAGCCATTGACCGGGCACCACGGCTCTGTCACCGCTGTATGCGTCAGCCCCGACAGCAAACGAGTATTCTCCTCGTCATACGACCGCACAATCCGAATATGGGATGCAGAGACGAGAGCGCTCATCGGAGAACCTCTGCGGATGGGTGGCTATGTACTGTGCATGGCGCTGTCACCAGACGGCAAGTGTCTCGTATCAGGCTCGTCCAGAGGCCAGATTGCCATGTGGGATGCGCAGACGGGAGCTGCAATCCTGACGCCTTTTGAGGGCCACATGGGCCGTATCAATAGCGTTGCCGTCTCGCCGGACGGACGTATGATCGCGTCTGCGGCGGAGGACGGGCCGATCGCACTGTGGGACGCGACGGACGACTGGAAGCGATGGGATATAGACGAAGAGGATGTCGACGACGAGGATGTCGAGAAGGAGGATGACTGAGTTTACGTAGGTGGACATATCCTTCTACCATGTGACTGGCCAGGCAATAAAGATGATGCAAGGTCGCAAGAACCGGACTTATCAGACGTATTAAGCCAGCGTTCAACGCGGAAGGGCTGGTACACCCCCGTCTAGTGGTGTCGAACGAGGACCCGAGGGACAGGTACAAGGCAGGTCGCAGAACAGGCACATGAGACAACTCCGAGGACGTCGAGCAAGGAACCTGTGATACCGGAAGATAGTATATCGATTCCCTTCAGGTTTGGCTCAAGTCCTAACGAAGCGAGACCATGTAAGTAGGAGGCCACGTTCGCTGAGGCGGGATGGAGCAGAATGAGGACACGGCCATCGTCGCAAAACCGTCCACTGCTTTAACCCTGGCCAGGCGCACAGATTCCGTATAGAACGAGATGGAACAACTGCCGAGTGCGCTCAGAGCGAGTAGACATAAGCGAATGGCCGCAATGTTCGCACGAGGTAACGAGTGTGTAAGACTATGTAAGGCTCACGCTCGGACTGCCAGGCGAGCTCGAGCTCGTGGCAGATGTCGTCAGGAAACAGCGAGAGGGTTGTCGACCTGGACGAAGGACGTGTTCGTGTCCCAGACGAGATACGCAGCGACCAACACCCAAATCACGTCGAACGCCCATGGCCCGTCAGGCAGAGCAAAGGGTGCGCAAGGTCTACAGAAATATTTTCGCCCTGCGCGCGCGTAACAAGTAGGTAAGCCTCGAGATAGAGCGACGCGCTAGCGTGGGCAATACAGTCGCCCTGTTGTTGAAGGATCCCGACACTGCCGCCGTTGGTGACAGTGGGTGACAGAGTGACGAATACCAAGCGGCGAGCGCGCAGTTCCAAGTAATTATCAGCTACTCCCGCGTCGAAAAAGTTTTGTTCCCAACAAAAAAAAAAAGGTCGAGCGGTGAACGCAACACGACGATGTGGGCAGAGGAAGAGGAAGCGGAACGGAACGGAGCGGAACGACTCGTCGGAAGCAGCGCAGACGGCCGGAGTCAAATCAAGTTTCCCTACCCTCCAGTCTGTCACTAGACCCGGTACAACTCATCGAGGATGCCATGTATAGCCCCATCGTCCCTGATCAATGTAATACCCGCCCTCCACTGTGGTCGTCCATGGAGCAGATGATGAGTGCGATATCCACTTCGCATTTTCTTGGCGATGATGTTGAGGTTCAACCAGATTCAATTTCTACCTTCGCTTCGGACCCGGCGACGACATGACATCATTACTTCGCAAGAGTCGACGCTATAAAACGCCGTTCTAACTGACCGAAACTCAGAGCTTCGCCCTCATCATCTGCTATTACCTACTTTCAGAAGCAAGACCTCCCATTCATCAACCTCTTCATTCCAGACAGCGCGGAACATCCAAGGGAACAGAGAACTTCCCGTGAACAGATGGATGGCGATCAAGGAAGATACACATACCGAAACTACTTACACTACCCTCTGTGACCCGAGCAAGCTCTTTTGCGTGGTCAAAGCGCGCATGCGAAGTGGCGAGGGAGAAGCAGAACGTGTTGTCAGAGGTTTAGGGGTACTAGTACGGGCAACTGGTCTAGAAAGTAGACGTGCAGTTCAGCAGGCAAACATAGCGGAAAGCTGGGCGAAAGATGCTGGGCTTGCACGCCGAGTAAAAGCAGTGAGAGTCTCGTACACAGCCTTCCCCTGTGTCGTCGCGCTCCTACGATTTCGTTCCGTAGGACAAGACGTAAAGTCGAGCGGAGGACAGTAGGCGCGTGCGCGTAACGTCGGCGCGCTCGCCTCGCTGCCGTCGTGCCGTACTTGATCGACAAGTCGTATGCGATAGATTCAGAGCAAACATCGTGATAACCCGGGCAAGGGCCCAACGCACGAAAGATGATTCTGGGAGCGCGCAAGTACGCGACGACCGATATCGGGCAATAACTGCGTCACGGATGCGCTTGATGGCCGAGATATGCTAAGGACCTCGGGGCGATAGCACGTTGCAAAAAACCGCGGTGGCAGCGAGCCCGTGCATGGTGGCAAGAAGCAAGAACGTTCGGGCGCTCGGCCCGTGCCGTCCGACATCTTTTCCTCCTACTGTGACGGCGCGGTACAGCCAACGTGCCCGTTGTAAAACGTCTGGTTCCAAGCTCAGCCAGGCGACACGTTGTGGCTCTGGATCTTGACTCCTGGGGTCATCTGCCGGAAGACCAGTGCTTGCGCCACGCAACGCGCGGTGTGACCATTTATGACCGTTGCTCAAGGCCACCCGCTCTGACCTGGGGTGCTGCGCTGTCTTCACGACGGGTGCCGCAATACTCTACGTGTTATCTTCCAGCAGGCGAACACGAACGTCTACACGCGTCTACGGTGTTCTAGACGAGTGTTCAGCTATCTCACAGCTTACACCGCGCGCACGCGCTCAGGATCTACATGTGGATTGGTTACTCAGGGCTCTGTTCACGACTTTTGCGTCGAACAGACATGCGCATCGTGATGGACGTAGAAAACTTGAAGACCGCCTCTGTCTCTCCGGCCGCTGCTCAATCTCTCTAGAGCGCACTCCGTTGTCATACGACCTGTTCCAGCCTGTCTCCGCGTGTACGCCGCGGGTGCTCTCGGAGGTTCGAGTCGTCTCTGATTGTTGCGCTGCTTCTGGGACCCTACGGTCGGCGTTTTGGGTACTGCACGCGCGACCGCCATCTGATACCGACTTGGCACGGGGTATTTGAACGGACGCGCTCAGGACGGGCTTGCCAATCGGACATCCGCCTGACCGCCCTATGGCAGCGAAATCCAGCGTGCGCGTGATCAAGGGTCTGAGCGGTGCGCACATCCGTTCTGTTCTTGTTCTGCGAAGCAACTAATGATTATTATTTTTTTCGCGGCAGATCCCACGCGTGAGAGAGTCGTAGACGTTCTCGCGGCCGCGTACGAGAATGGTGAGTCATGCACTTTGCTTCGAAGATGGGGAGACGTATTTGATTCATTGCCCACCCTTCGAAGAGATCGTACTCGTGAATGCATTCGCAGGAGACAGGACGTTTATCAGACCTTTCGTCGCGGCTTGCGCTAAGCTTTCGGAAGCCGCAGGCGGGTTACATGTTCTGGGACTCACGGACGACCGTGTCGATGCCGTGGCACTGTGGTTCCCTCCAGGTCGCGAGCTTGAGCCGACGTAAGTTACCAGTCGGTAAAAACGAACCCCAGTAATAATCGCTCATGACATTTTCAGGCAGGAAAGCGGCTGGTTCGACGTCCTCGACAAGCTTGCGAGGGACGCACCCGATGTCCACGCGTGGTGGGAACCCGTAAGTCGAAATCATTACATAGCATTCCAACTGCGAGGCGTCATTGTAACGATTCCGAAGCTTCTGAAGTCCCAAAACGAGGTCGTCGATAAGCTATACGGCTCACAGGCTGAAAAGGACTCCTGGTTCCTGTGGTGCATCGCTGTCGACCCATCGCTTCAGCGCCGCGGTCTCGGCTCGCAGCTCATGCAACACGTAATCACAGAGGTGAGTCACGCTTACAGTAACTCTCTCGACGTACGTAATCGTAATGTACAGGCAAACAATACGCAGACCATGATCCTCGTCGAGGGCGCAAAACAAGGGGTACGTGATCCGGGACGATATCAACAGTGGCCGTTGAAGCCTATTGTTTGCAGTCCGGGTTTTACGAGAAGAACGGACTGGTTCAAGTCGGTCAGGTCATCGCACAAAGTCCCCGCGGTTCATCATGGGAGCAGGTAATCATGGCATACGTCCCAGAGAAGGCGTGAAATATATTTTCGCTACAGCTTCAACGTTACGGTCAGTATAAGAGCCCCTCTGAGTTTCCATCCCACGTCGTGCAATCCAAGTTGCCCAAGTCTTTCTGCCCGCTGGATGCGATACAGTTCGGCAATTCGTGTCCTGTGGCGGTACAAGTAGCAGATGACGAGTGCGATATTCAGGGTGCATTTCTCTGTGATGATGTTGAGGTTCAGTTTCACTTTATAGCTTCGCGCATCGGACTCTACGGCAGGGCGTCCGTACTTCGCAAGAGCCAACGGTATAAAATGTCACCCTACCTGAAATCCAAATTTAGAGCATCGCCCTCATCATCTGCTGTTAGCTACACTTCAGCTCCGTGTCCTTCAACCTCTTTATTGACCGCGAGGCCAGGGAGCAGTACTATCGTGGCGTCTAGATAAAAAGCGATAAAGGAAGACTCGGATGTATAGTTAGAGATCCGTTCACTGAACAAAGTAGATGTTCGTTGATAGCGCGCGCGACGATCGAGGGACGGCAATGAAGACCGCGATAATAGTCGTCTTTCTACATTTCTCTTGCGTAGAAGAGCTAGCTTGCATGCTCGTGCAGTTTTCTTACTCCCGCAAACTTACTCTGCTATTCCGCGATTGTTCGCCGCGTCGCTTCGAACTTTGAAGGACAGGACATGACACGAGTCTCAACGATCTGTGTCTTTCTCGCACCCGCTAGCATCTTGATGATTGCTGCGATGTGTTAGTCTGGAAATAGCAGATGACGAGAACGCGACTGCACTTGCGAGTGCGCTCTTCTTCCTTATATGTCTACCCGGGTCCGATCCGCGCTCCAATCATTGCATCTGTCTTTCGATGGAACTTTACGATAGCAGTACTCCTCGCCCGAGCCGGCCATCCGCCGCGCACGTAGAACCTTGCGATTCGCGCCAATCTAGAATCCTGGTATCCATCTCCGCAAGGGCATGGATCACTATCCGAGTACGCTGTCCCCCTTTTCTCTCTTACGCCCAATACGTCCCGGAAACGGCGAAACTATTTTCTAATACTAGCAGATGATGAGAACGGCATTGGGAACGCAGACGAGGCTCTTTGAATGCCCTACACCGAGGTTAGTTCTCATTTCACGGTCCGGAGCGTTAGGCCGTTTACTTGTGCCGCTGACCGGTCCGAAATGCAGTTTCTAGCACTAGCGCGAAACATTCAAGTCATCCATATAATGATATCCTACTCGACACATGAGTACGGAGAGCCGCGGGAGAGCCAGGCGGTCGAGATCCGCGCAAAGACTACATGGTCTCCACTCCTCGCCAACGGGCATTGGGACCGTCCATGCGGCTCATTGCCGCTGTACATGAGCAATCTTGAGGTAAAGATGATGGCTAAAAAAGTTGGGCGACCGGACCGGTTCAAGTCAACTCTTAAGTTCGGACTATATAAGCATCTGTTCCAAGTCAGAGACTGAAGGATACAGTACTCGGCTCTCATCATCTGCTGCTCTGAACACAGGGTCGACCCATGAAACTGAAGAGGAAATGTGCTCGATGATACACCCTTCGACTTGCCTTATCCATTGCGAGCTTGAGAGTGGCACGTACACGGACCAACTAGTAATCCATTGCGCCACCCCGGTCGCGTCCATTCAAGTCCAAGGCGTTGGATCGGACCGACCACCTGGCGCTGGATCAGAACGAGTAACGGCAGCCTTGGTCGGATACGAACGCAACAGAAGAGTTGAATAGACAGCGCAACATTTCGAAATGGGCGCTGGTTCTGGTGGCATTACGAGGTGTAAGCAACAGTCACGCGTTCGAAAGTGCTATGGCATATATTTCCTATCTCCCTCTACCACCGGAGCGCTCGATTTTGCGCAGTGGGACTAGGAGGGAAAGGGCACGTTTCAACGAGGTAAGCGCGACGTTCAGGATCCACATGAGTATCACGTACCCTTCGATCCGTAGGTAAATCACGAATACCGGCTATACACAGCGCAGACTCGTACGAACACGAGCGTCCGTAGTCATGAGCGCGGGTACGGGGATATGGAGGCAGGAAGGCAACGTCCCGTGCACACGGCACTACTATCGACGCACACGACCTCGTGCACCTACGTAACGATTCCACAAAAAGCGAGGTCGGTCCGTGGCGGCAGCATACACGCAACGTCGACGAGAACGGACAGAGACACGTGGTTCCGGGTCATCCGACAGCTCGATAACGAGGATATCGTATCGACAGCGAACTCGTGCAAAAGGTAGACCCAACGGTCGTCGAAGGAGGAATACAAATGCCGGCATGAAAGCGGTTGTCGTCTGACGGTCCGGCGGAAATCTGCTCCTGGGCCGTGCAACGATGCGGCGAGCCCTTCGGGACGTACGTGAGTAAGGCGCAAAACCGAACAAAGGAGAGGCGGAGACGACAAGCAGTCCAAAGGCACTTCAGGCGTCCACCTCGTAGGCGCGTTAAGAAGGACAGCCAACGTCTCGTACACCCAGCTAGTCAGTATCAGCAACCGTACGTCGCGCACCTACGACGGTATCGTAGGACGCCACGTCAAGCTGTTCATAGCAGCTGGGTGTGCGCGACGTCGGCGGACAGAAGGGCGGCGAGGCAGCGAGAATTCCAGAGGAATCTACCGCACGCGTGAATGCAGTTACTGTGCGGGTCCATATCGGCGATGGTCGGAGGATGTGAGGTGGCAAGAAGCAAGAGTGGTCGGCGGATCGGCCCGTCCCGTCCGATGCCTTTTCCTTCTGTCTTCCATGCGCTCTGTCGCTGAAGTTGCGTCAGCGCTATCTACGCTCGTCTTACCCTCGCCGGGTGAGGATGTGTTCGCTCATGAAGCCCGTACGGCCCCGCGTCCCATCGCAAGTCGTCACCAACTCGCCTTCGGCGTTCTCGAGCCGGTACAGGCGCGTTAGCTTCGTATTGCCATCGCACGCCTCTCGTCGACTTATCACAAAGCCTTCTCGATGATAAATGCGCGAATCCATATGGCTCGACACGCAGTACAGTCCACTGGACCGCAACATACCCCTCCGACTCGTGCCTTATGACCCTCCGAACTCTGCCTTTGCCCGCGTTGTCCAAGGTCAGGCCACCATCTCCTCCAGATATCTTTCTCTTCTTTCCAGCGTGCGGCGCACGCGACACGGGCCAGGGCAAAACCGCTCGCACGCCAGATCGGTCATCAGAGTTTGCACTGCTGAGCGCTGAGATCCTCGCACGCGGCTGCATGTTTGTGACGTTGGCTCTGTCCTTTCTTTCACTTCTCCTTGCCCTGATCCTCCCCGCCGCCGACGTTTTGAGCGTTACACGATTCCCCGTATTCCCCGTACATGATTTTTTTTTTTAAATCAATTTATTGTCCTTCAGGCCTAGCCTATGCGGACATTTGCTGTCTGTGTGTGTACATATGGTAGAATATCAAATGCATGGTTCTATCGGGGCGCCCCCATTATCTCCAGCCACCTGCGCTCGGAGGCATTGCCTCAAAAGCCGCTTGCGTGGACGCGGAATGCGTGTCGCGCGTCGGGCTTGCGGCGGGCAGGTGGGCGGTACAAACTCGGCGGCGGGGAGTAGCAGTGTGTGGGCGGCGGCGGCTCATGTCAGGAATAGAAAGGAGGATCGACAACGCGTCAACGAGGGCGGCTGTGTTGGTTCCGGAAGCGCCCGGTCTTTGCATTGTAACTTGCCAACGCGTCGAGTCCGCGGCTGGTATAGAGCAGCGTGCTCAGCTTCTCCGCTTTCCGACCCAGGCGCACGCGCATGCGCCAGCGTTCATCGGCGTACGACGGGCAGTATTGCAAGTAATGGCGAATGGACTCGGACGGCGCGCCGCAAGACGGGCAGCGCGGGCTGTCGGCGCACTGGATGCGGTGCAGATGGCGATTAAGAGGTGCGTGGCCTATGCGCAACTGGACTAGGGTGCTCATTTCGTGGCGCGGGCGTGATAGTAGCAGGCGTCGGCATTTCGAGGGGATGAGCGCGTCGTCGTGGCGAGTGAAGCGTCGGTACCGCGGCGACGTGCGCCAGAGCTGCTTCCAGCGCGCCTTCAAGCTGTCCGTGTGTGCGCGTCGAAGCGCGGACTTGCTCAGTGGTAATGTCTTGCGCAGGATGGCAGGTAGGGCGCGTCGTGGGCTCGTCGCGGCCGGCCCTAGCGCTGCCATCTTCGCTGCAGCGTCCGCGGCCTCGTTGCCCGGAATGCCCTCGTGGCCAGGAGTCCATTGCATGGTGAGAGCATAGTTGCCGACCTCGCCCGCGTGCCTGCGCTGAAGACCGTCCGCCAGCCGTTGTATCTCGTTGAGCAGGTATTGCCCCGGGCGCGCGCGTGTGTGCTGGCATGCTTGTATGACGCCCGTATTGTCGACTGCGAGCACTGCGTCGTCCAGGTGCGCCTCTTCCGCCAGCAGATGCAGCCCGAGAATAACGCCCACCGCTTCCGCCTCGTACGTCGTGTGCTCCGCCGCCGATCCAAGGTGGTAGAGTAACGACTCTCCCTCTTCGCCGTCCCGAAACACCACCGCCGCCGCCCCTACCGTGTTCTCATCCGCCGAACCATCCGTGTAAACTCGTATCCTACTCGTCCGTCCTATCCGAAGCGCGTCCTCCACTCCTTGCTGCCTTGATGGTGCGATTTTGGTCGAAAATGCGAGTTGAGTCTTGGTGTCGAGTCGAAATGGCTTGATCTTTTCGGTTTTTTGAGGTTGAAGTTTATAAGTGTCGAAGAGAATGTGGAGTGGCGATGGGTGTGTCTTGAGGAGTCGTCGAGAGGTGCGTTGAACGTAAGTCGAGAGTGGGTGAGAGTCGGGAAGTGTGCAAAGTCGGAGGAGAGAACGATAACATATTTTGTCGAGGAGAAGTCGGATTGGCCATAAGTCGGAATGGATGTCGAGGAGGTCGCCTGGGGAGGTGCGCATAGCGCCGGTAATTCGAGTGGCAGCGACGCGCTGAACTTGAGCGAGTCGGCGTGTAAACCCAACGGAGCCAGAGAGGCGTCCGTTTGGCAGCTCGCGAACGGGTGTGAACCATACGTCGCCTGCGTAGGTCATGCGCGGAACAGCCACAGCAACGTAGAGACGACGCGCGATCTCGCCGGAGACGCCTTTCGTTGTTCGTGCGAGGCGGGAAATGGCGGAGACGTACCGCATGCCCTTCTTCACCGCCGTCTCTGCGTGAGGGCGAAAAGTAAGCGCGGAGTCGAGTATGACGCCAAGGAACTTGAACGTCTCAACGTTCTCCACTCGTTGATCCGCAATGAGCAAGTCGGCCCTAGGCTGTCGAAGTGCTTTGCGCTTCTGTTTGGTGCAGAAGTCGAGGACTTTCGTCTTGGAGAGCTCCCAAGGCGAGTTGTGATCGCGAGCCCAGTCACAGGCGCCTTCCTCGCGTTCCATGATGTCACGCAGGAGTCTATGTGTCTCGTTGAAGTCTTTCCCAGCCGCAATATAGGCAATATCGTCCACGAAGCCAAGAGCAAGAGTGCTCCTGTTGTCGCCAAGATCCAACAGATCCGCATTGTAGAAGAGGTAGAGTATCATGGAAAGGGGATCTCCCTGTCCAATGCCGTTCGTCACATCGAAGTAGTCTGTCTGGTAATCGTCAAATCGTATGCAGGTGCGACGACCCGTTAGAATGCGCTCGATTATCAGGACGTAACCCTCCGGGACGCCTCGTTTGCGCATATTGTGATATAGGCGCTCCGGGACGGCGTTTGGGAAGGCTCCCGCGACGTCAAGGAACAGTGCCGAAGCGACCTTGCGGCCGCGCCACGCGTTCTTGACGAATTGTGTCAAGAGATGAAGTGAGTCTGTCGTAGCGCGACCCGGTCGGCCGCCGAAGTGCGTGTTCGGGAGAAGGCCTCGCGCTTCGACAATGGAGACAAGATCATCGACAATGCATGCCGAGTAGAGCTTCGGCAGAGTACAGTACAGCGCGACAGGTCGGAACGATTTGGCGGCGGTATAAGTAGCACGGCCGGGCTTCCGAAGCACAATAGTCAGTAACAGCTGCCATGCATCCCAGTAGAAGCAGTGAACAGAGATGCCGTAGAAAATCCAGTACAGCCATGTCACAAGAATTGCATTTGCCAGGTCAAGACTGACCTGGGCAGACCTTGGCTGATCTGGCGATCTGGCATCTCATAGTGCAGATCTGGTTCATAACTTCTAGAGCGCGTACGCTCAGGCGGATCTGGCAGACGGCGCCAGATCCGGCGGAACTGTCACAGTCTTGACAGATCTGCGAGGTGGCGCGGAGAAGCCGAAAATATAAGCGTATGACGCAACTGTACTTTGCGTCGGTGAGCATTACGATTTACTTACTTCACTTCACTATTTCGACTATTGTACATTCTAATTACTTCTTAGTACTTACTTAGTCTTATTATACTACGCCTTACAGTACTTCACTCGGGAGCTTAGACTTCAAGGTCTTCACTCGCCGCGCAAAGCGCCGCAGACAGATCATTATACATGTGCGCACGGGCCAGGTGGGGCTGCCTGGCTGTCAGAGTTTTGGCGCACCCGACGGCTGCCCCGTCTCATGGTGACCTGTAGTGACTACAGACGGCGACGACGTGCGTTGGCAGTTCCAGAGACGGACCGGCAGCAAACTGGGAACCCATTCGGAAACCTACCAATATAAGGTTTTCCCTCCTCCTCGCATACTTGAGGACCTGCCAAGATCTGCCAAATCTGGCTTCATAGAGAGGCCGATCTTCGCAGAAGAAGCCAGCTCGTGGGGCCGGTGGCGCCAGATCATACCAGATCATACCAGATCTCAGGAGATCATCCCCCGCAGACGGCAGATCTGGGCAGGTTTTGTCGTCTGGCCAGATCTGGCTCTTACCATTCTTGTGACACACTCCTCGACGACCGCGATGCACTTCTTGATTGCGACGTTAGGGATACCGTCATGGCCGAGAGCCTTGTACGGTGATAAGTTAGCCACCGCACGTCGAATCTGTTCACGTGTCACGAAGTGTGCGTCGGCAAGGTCACGAAGCGCGATGTCGATTTCGGGGAGCACAACGTCGCCGGGATGCTGAGGAAAGAAGGAGCAAAAGAACTCCTCGCCCTTAGACTTGTTGTCGCGCAGCTTGCGCGTGCTACCATCGGCCTCGCGTTTCTCCAGAGTTGGAACGCGCGCAGATCGGCAGTCCATGGGCAAGTCGTTGACGTATTTGTGCGCGTTCCAGACCGAGTGCGCATCCAACGTCTCTAGCCACTCCTCCCAGTGTGAGCTCTTGGCACTGTCGAGCATGCGTCCATACTCGTCGAGACAGGAGCGGTATTCGGCATGCACGGGGTGGTCGGGGACAGTCTCCCACTTCTCAGAGACGCGTCCAAGAGAGCGGCAGTGTTCCCGCTCCTTCGTAAGTTCTGCAGTCCACCACCGTTTCAGGTAGGGTGACGGCCGAACTTCGGGCGCGTGTCGGTCTGCCGCCTTCTGAAATGAAGCTGTCAGTCTCTCGCACAAGAGGCGGAATTCGTCTTCGGTAAGGGGTTCGGAGGGATCTGGGTACTTAGCTAACTCTTCCACCAGCGTGCGACGAAACTTGTCCCAGTCAACTGCCCTCCAGTTGCGTCGGGGAAGACCGTCAGAGGCGTCGACAGAGACGTCAAGCTCTGTAACGACAGGGAAGTGGTCCGTCCGAGGGCCGCGATCAGGCTCCCGTGTATCGCAGGTGACGATGTAGTCAAGGAGATCAGCAGAACAGAAGACATTATCAGGTCGAGTTCGATTCTTGGTTCGCCCATGCGTCTCGAGCGTGGGTTTGTCGCCAGGAAGCGCCATGAGCATTCCGTATTCTGCGAGTAGAGCTATGATGCGATCTCCGCGCTCACGATCCTTGCGTGCGCGCCAAAGGTGTGCGTTGCGCTGAGGCTCCCATAGACTATTGTGTGCATTGAAGTCCCCTAGCCATATAACGTAGTCAGATTCGCCGCGAGAGCCTCCAGAGTCCATGATGCGTTCCAGGTCGTCCAAACCCTCCGCGGTGGCCTGGTCACTGTATAAGTTATAGATGTCGACCGTTCCGAGTTCCGTGCGAAGACGGAGTCCGCTCAGGTCACGACTCGACGAAGGAAGCTCTTCCCAAGCGTTCGTAGCCAGACGCTTGTTGACAAGAATTGCCGAGCGCGCCCGAGCGTCATCCTTGCCGTGAGCAGACGGGAGAATAACAAACCAGTGAGAGTTGACAGTAATCGTGCCTGCACGAGTAAAGGGTGGTTCCTGAAGAAAGACAACGTCCCATTCGGATGGGTCAGCCACCGAAAGAATGTGGCTAAGCGAGGTATGAGAAGTGTTGCAGTTTTGTTGCCAAAAGCGCAGTCGACGGCAGGGATTCATAGTGGAGTTAATTGGCATGTGTAGTGTCGTTGTCGTCGTCCTCGGGAAGAACAGTCTGTCTGGTGCGAACTCGAGTACTGCTAGACGCGCTGCGGGCCCGATTTGAACCGGCAGAGTGCGAGTTCCGACGGCCTCGCTGCGGGTCCGCTGGAGACTGCAGCCGTGGCGTCTTCGACAGAGAGCGAGCAGGTGCTCCCGTTCTGCCGCGCTGCGGCTTCTGTAGTGTGGGACCAGTCTCGTAGCGCACTGGAACAAACGGTTGCGAGCGAGGCAGCACAGCATCAGTGTTGGTCGACGTCAAGAAGAGTCTCGTGAAGTCCTCGGGTCGTCGCTGTCGTAGCTTCTCGACCTCTCTCTGACGTGCTGGACAGCCACGGTACCACGCCGCGTGATGGTCGTCGACGCCGGTTTGTCCGCGGCAGTGGATGCAGCGGTGGTCGTGCTCGGGTGTGAGGCATTCCTTCGTCTCGTGTGTTGAGTCAGCACAAGTTCCGCAAATCTTACCGTTCTTGCAGCCTTTAGCCATGTGACCGTAGCGCTGGCACTTCGCGCATCGCAACGGTTCAGGTACTAACCGCTCGACCTCAAGCGAGGCGTGTTCGAGTGTGAGTCTACCTGTGATGAGCGCATTCGCCCAGACCGGATCCGAAACAGCTACACGAAGGTGCGCGTTCTGCTGCTCCTTTCTGCGTCGTATGATCGGCTTGAGCCATGCAGCGCTCAATAGCGAGTGGGGTGGGAGACCATTTCCCTCCTCGATGGCGCGCAGAGTCTCGGCCTTGTCAATGTCAACGTCTACCGGCACGTTTTTTACGAGAATCTGGTAGCCTCGGTCGCGCACAAGAGCAGCAGGGTCAAAGGATGCGGCGAAGAGAGCACGATTCCGCTTGACCCAGTCAGCGGCGAGTTTGTCGGCGAAGTTGAACAGTACACCGCGGTTTCGCAGCTTTGAGACACTCAAGACCTTGAGTTTGTCGGGTCCGTTGAGAGGGTCATCGGCCGAGAGAGGGTTCTCCTTCAGCACAGCGGTCACAGCCATAGTAGCGCGTTGCACGAGTTCCGATGGCGTCCCATTAGCCCAGACAGCAGCCATAGTAAGGTCAGGGTCTATCAAGACTTGTCGTTCCTGAACTTCGACGCGAGCAATAGCGTCCTGCTCTTCACGCGAACGTCCAGTGAAACGATCCACGCGTAGCGCCGGGCCGAGAAGGGCTTCCGAGTAGAGCCTCGGTGTACCTGTTGCAGGCTGCGAAGTAACCTTTTCCACGATATCGCCTCGGGCGGCGTCGACACGGTCCCTTGTAAGTATAGCCTCAGCCCGAACAGTCCCAGAAAGAAGCTCGCAGTGTCGCGCCACAGACTCGTCGATCATGCGAAGTAGGGACGGTCTCTCTGAGCCGTCCGCGTCCGTCGAGTCCTTGTCGCCAGTAAGGAAGTCCAGAACAGTCTCGTGCAGTCGTTGGCCAATGGTCTCGGCAGCGTCGGCAGTCAAATCAGCGGCTGTGCTATCGATAGCGCCGGTTGCGAGCTCTCCTTTGTACGCGCAAAAAACGCGATAAATGGCCAGCAGAACGTTGCACAGAGTGGGGTTGCCGATAGTTTTGCTCAGAGCGCCGTCTGAAGTAGCGCGCGTCGTAGAGCTGTCACTGTCTGCTGCACTGTAGCGTCGGGCTGCTTCGGCCAAAGGTGGCACGAGTCTAAGTACTGGACAGCCGTCTCGTGGTCCTTGACAGGCGAAACAATCATTTCCAGAATGGTCGAGTCGCCAGCAGGATTGCCCATGTTCGGTGTGTCCACAGCAGATGCTGCGGTGTTAGCGCGAGTGCGTGTGTTTGCTACATTACCTGGTTTTTGGGTAGTTATTGAGGGCGTCTGCGAACGCCGTTGACTACTGGAAGGATTTCCAGCAGCCTTGTCGCCCATTTTGGCGTTGAAGCTTGAGTTTTTGGTTGGCCGGATTCGGAAGGTGATGGAGAGAAGCCAAGAAGTTTTTTACATGATCTTCCTTCGCATGCTCGCGCAGTCGACTTGCTTTCTGCCCGTCAGTCTCTCTCCCTCTCAGAAGGACGGTGTGCATGGTTGTCTGAGGTCTTCCTCATGGGAGATAGGATCGTCCACCTACAACACATATCTTTTGATGCGATGCTACGGTCCCAGCACTTTGCTCCCTTACCTTCGCCCGTTCCCTTAGAGCCCTTCGCCGCGCGGATTGTTTCACCGTAACCTCCCTCTTCGCCGTACGCGTAGATCAATGCGACTTGTACTGGCGACTCGCCGACGTTCACTCTTCGAAATGTCACAATGCTTTGACGCACGAACGTCTGTCCCTCGTCTATCTTGTGCCCATAGTACTTGCGCATTGAAACTGTGTGCTGCGTGATACTAGCAGATGATGAGAGCAGTGCGGACGACGTAGACTGAGAGGACGGGCGTGGTCCTTTTATAACTACTTCAAAGTTCGGCTGGCACGGGATCTCGAGATCTGGTCGCGCAAGCGCCGAGCGTTGCTTCTGTGATAACTAGTAGTACTCTACTCTCAGTCTGAAATCCCTCTCACGCCGTGCTTCATTTGTCTCGGACTTGTCCACTCGTTACAGTGGATCTCTGATGTGGATACGTGGCGACATATCTATTTAATTTGATACTGAGAGCTCGAGAGCGTCCCTCCGAAGGACGTTCTTGTCTAGCTCAATACGCGTAAAGGACAATGTAGGGGCGTGAACACTGAGAGCATAGTCTCCTTACACCGGAAGCGGAATGAATGACTCTGAAGCGATACGCTTCTGTCGCGCATGAGAAGAGACCAAGTAACTATCTCAGAATTTAGCAGATGATGCGAGGGGATTTTTTACGAATGGTAACAACGGACGAGGACGCACATACCTACTTATGTACTCTAGAACCTGAGTTGGGAGCTTCCATCTCGCGCTGTCGATGCTTTCGTGACGTCTAATCAGACCCTGGCGGGACGGCATCTCCAGGCCTCAAACTCATAAAATAGTCTATGTTCTAACACGTACCACTTAGAAAAGCCAGGTCATTACCGTATGTCACGTCTGCGTCCCGTAGACTACTCATAAAAGAACGTTGTACTCGCTCAGCTGGGCAATTACAGGAACACTGCCCTCATCATCTGCTAGTACCTACATCTCACTGTTTCAGTCCTTTCCCATCGTTTGAAATGGCTATTTTCCCGCAGAATCATGTGAATTTTCTTACAGCGGATCGTTATGCCTTATGGAAAGATCCGAGTACACTGGTAGCAATACTGTACGAGCAAAGGATCCTCCTCCGACGTTCGGTTTGGAACCCAACTGCCGCCAAGGAAAGTGATACTGCGCGATTGCTTACTCGTGAGCTGAGAGTCCTGATAATGCTCTACAACCGAGATCGAGGTAATGTATGGAGAGGAGAGCTGCAGCGGAACCTTGTCGGAGCTAGAGGGACCGCACACACGCATACACACGGAGGAGGAGACTAGACGAATCATCTCATGCAGCACGCAATATCCCAGACCGTTCAGGGTGAATTCTGCCAGTCCACCGAGGATGTGGGACACGGTCCGATATCGCAACTCCCTGGTGACAGCGAAGTAGTGCAGGCGTCGAGGTCTCATCCAGCGTTACAGGTTCGGGAGTATATAACTATGACTTGCTGTAACAGACAGTTTGTAGTAACGAACCCTGCGCCTTCATCATCTGCTTCACTACGCACAGACAGCTCCTGACGTCCTAAATACCTCGAAAGGCGGTCCATTTGAACGATATATCGGCCCGAGCCGCAGGTATTACTTGCTGCGAAGACGGAATTTACGGCAAATCCGAGGTCACAAGGTACATCGACTCCGCATTCGGTGTCTGGCCCGAGCCGCGCGATGGGTTAGCTGTACGGGATGGAGATAGAGCAGCGCAGCCTGTGCAGAGGTCGCGAAGATGCCAGGAAGTGCAGAACACCTGGTTTACGAGAGCCTGAGACAGGGATGGCGAGTCAACTACATCGCGACGACGAGCGATTGAACGAGGGTAGTGCTGCAGGAGACCTAGGTTGTGCACCCTGGGCGAACGTAACGAACGGCAGGCGGAATGTCGTGCAAACAGGACGAGAGAAATTTATGTAGCCGAGCGGCGAGCAGATGGGGACATGCTGTCATAGCTGGTCGAATAGCGAGTCGGAACGGCGCGAACGACGGTTCTGGAGAGCTCCTGTCGCGGTGAAGGGAGAGTAATTGACCTGTATCCCCGTTTAGTACTGCAGGTAAAGGTCGAGATCGGTTGAAGAGAAGTGGGCGTGATCTGCAGTGTGCGTGTGCGCGTATCGGTGCGACACGACTCAGACGCGAAGGAAAGGTAGCCAGCGGCCCGTACAAGCGAGACATGAAGACGGCGAGACGTTGCAGTCTCACAGAGCATTTCCGTAAGACGCGAGGTGCAGCCGTCGACTCATGCCACGTGCACGAGACGTGGGCAAGGAAAGACACGTGGCGGCGACTTGATGACCATTGCGAGAGTCCTATGCATGAACGTCGGCCATGCGGCGAGACGTGCAGCGGATATGGACCTCCTGGCGACGTCTGAGTCGGTCCAAGTAGACGACGGGCTTGCAGGCCGCGACGTGGCGAGAAGAAAGAGCCGTCGGTGTTTCGGCCCGTGCCGTCCGACCCCTTGACCTTTTTCCTTCTCCTTCCTAGTTCGTGCCTCGTTACTGTGTACGCGTCTGATTGCTCCAGCTATGTCTGCGCCTTATCCTGCTCCATCGCGCGGACATCTGCTCGGTCAAAGACGCGTGCAAGCCAGCTGGTCTCGATTTTTGCCAGCGTTTGTTCCACTACGTGGCGCTACTCTAGCCTCGCGGGCTTGTTCCACTACACCTATTCCGACCTCTGTCTCGCCCCCTTAGCCAGGCTTAGTCAACTCGCGACCATAACTCGTCTGTCCACGCGGCCGTGCCTTGTCTTCCAGGCCGCGTGTCGCTCCAAACCGCCGAGCTTCGCGCGCGCCTTGTCGTCCAAAGAATTACGGCGCGGTGCTGGGGCAAATCTGTCACTTGCGTATCTGAGCAGCTTGCGGCGTGTGTTACTGCAAATGCAATGTCGTTGACTTCGATTTGTCGCTCCCCCGTAGCCCCTCTCGGCCTCGCCAGTCTTCTTGCACGACCAGGCGCAACAGCGACTGACTGAAGTATCCATTCGACTGCTCTCACCGCGCGTGATACAGCTTTCCTTGCTTCCTCGTTCCGTTGAGAAATAACGCCGGAGTTGTGCGCACGCGGACGAATACGGCCTCTCCAGGCCTCCACTCTCGTCGCCTGGATCAGTGCGACAGTGAAGCCTGTCGACTGCGTATTCCGGTCCGCGTGTTCGCGACATCGGTGCCTCACTTGCCCGCACTCTGGCTGTCTTCGACATCGTTCGATACCGTTCAAGAGTTGCGTCGGGTTGCTCTGTTGGTTGTCTCCTACGCTGTATACCTGGCAACAACGTCGCGCATCTGCCGCTCTGTCATCGTATCTGACCCAGCGCGTTCACCGCTATCCTGTACTCGCGGCAGTGGGCGCACATGGTCAGAGATGATGCGAGATCCGGCAAATGTTCGTAATTGTTGTCCTCTGTCCCCCCCGCCCAATGTGCCTAAGTTCATGGGCGGCTTGCGGGACAATAGAGCGTCTAACCTGCATGCTGTCGACTCGAGTTAGCAGATGATGAGAGAGATGTGGTATGGTGGCGTGAAACTTCGTCTCTGCACATGTGCACTTTATAGGGACGGACCATCCAAACAACAGCGTACGTGTGTCAAGCGCTTACAGGGCCCGAGGTAATATACAGGACGTAGGGTCGCCGTGATGGCTTCAAATTGTACGAGGCAATGGAATATATCCCACAGGTCAGGTGTTTCTTAGAGTACCAGATGAGGAGAGTGATACATGAACCTGGCCGACCCGTCCTGTGGGAGTTTCATATGGGGAACAGGAATGAGTGTCGTCTCCCGCGTAGCATTCCGTGCAGTGAATCCCCATGGACTGATGTCCTCCCAACTGCGAATGTCCTCGTGCTCGATGTCACTGTGCCGCGCACCGGCGAGAACTCAGTCGCACAGAGGACAACGAGAGCTGTATGTATAGTTGTAGGAGATGACGAGAACGGAAGCGGGGAGACTTGATTTGGGTGCTAGCTTACTGTAACTTCCGAACCAGCCAGTTATAACCCGGTCCTCCCAGAATCAGAGCCGGATAGTCAAGCCCTAGATTGCATGTAATCTTCACCGATACTACTTCTGTAGCTCTCAGATGAAGCAAGTAGAGGTTTGACGGAGATTCGAAATGTTCTGGTTTCGTATTCTGCAACCGGCGTTTCGGCATCGGACCGGACCAAAACGCTCCTTGCCCTCTTTCCACACAACCGAGCGCCAAGGATCCGTCCACAAGTTGGCGATCCCACGTTGGCTCTGTTTGAGCGCCCGACTCGCCACGGCTCCCGCTGTCAGTCACGCCACTCGAGCGGTGCTCACTAGACGTCCTGAGCGTCGTTCCTCGCGAGCTGCTGTTCTTTTCAACCTGACGGCCCGCGCCAGACACACTCAACACCATGCGCGAGGACGGTCGCCTGGGTGCGCGTGACGCTGGCGGGAATCCTGGTCTCCCTTTCTCAACCCATTTTGCTCACGGGCCTCTATCAGATGCCCTGCGTACACTCCACGCGTCGCGCGGTACGTGGTCCGCAACCATTCCTCGCGTCGTCGGCGCTGATTGTCTGCTGTTATTTGGACGGTTACATATCGCGTTCTACGATCACTCGGTTACATGAGCAGACCATTCGTTTTACCCTGCTCCAGCTTCTTTCAGCGTGATTTTTGCTTCTCTTCGTTTCGTTCCGCCGCCGTCAACGCCGAACACTCGCCACGCCCTCGCTCTTCTCCTTCATTCTGCTCGGCGATACTGCAACCCATCCTCTCCGGCTCTCCTTCAACAAGTTGTCAACGCGTGGACACGTCTTCTGAAGCCATCACTCCCCTCTCCGTATTTCTCGTGAAGAGCGCCTCGGTCAATGTCACTCGCGCTGGTGCTGCATGCGAGCTCTGTGCTCCCCGTGACACTCCGCCCGATGGTCTCTCAGATATTCTTGCGCAGTGAAGCTGCTCGTGGCGAGTACATGTGGGCTCTGCACGGGTAGCTTCTCTGCGACTGCTATGGGGGTCGCTCACACTCTTGCGCCAGGGCTGGGCGCACGCGTGCGGGCTCACCGTTACACCACGCTTGACCGTCACAAAGATGTTCTGCAGGACCTTCGAGCTGGCCCGCTCGACCGGAGTCGTGGCCCGACCGTGACATCCTTTGGATCCAGGCGACCCATGCGCATCTCTGCGGCCAATTCTCAGTCACGGCATTCGCGTCCTAGGCTGCTCTGTGTACTTCACTTCCGTTCCCTTCTTTCCTCTCGTCAAGTCCGTTTCCTTTGACAGCTTACGTCAAGGTTGCGGATTGTATAATAGCATGTGCGTGTTTAAATTGCGTTATGACTAGTATACTATGTTACAGGATGAAGCAGGAGAAGCAGGATATAGGATGCGTAGCATTGAAGGCGGTACAGTGATACGAAAGACCGGTGGATTGCGATGAACAGGTAACCTCTCAGTCAGAGCGCTGGACCGGGGATCATACAGAGTAGTATGGAACCCGTAACAAGGAGTACTGGCGTCGGTGCAGATCAGTAGAACACGGGAGTGTAATTATGGTTGTTTGCGACGACATTGTGGACGGAGGTATCGGTCGCTGTCGCATCCTCGATTACGAGGCGGGGAATGACAGGACGGGTAGCATTCCGCTCATCATATGCTCCTGCAAGTGTGGGGTCGAGGATTGGTTGCGGAGAGAGCTCCGTCAATTTCAGTTGCAGTTGCGACGCGTGTGCCAGCGCGCAACGCCACCTCATAGTTAGGAGATGACTGTGCGCCTGCTGCAGAAGCTTGAACGCGTAGTCACGATCGTAACCGTGTGGCGACGGTCCGGCTTGACGAGAGGCAAGTTCTCCGACAGCGTGAACGCAATGGGCCAACATTGCAGGACACAGTGGTACTTCTCCGCGCTGAATGATGATGCCGACGAAGTTCAGCAGCGGTTCCCCCAACTTGTGGAGGACCTAGACCAGGATCAGTGTCGATATTACGCTGGGAGGGTCGCGCGTACCTCATACGGCGCAATGGTGCTGACGTATCGATGGGATAAGATGGTGCAGTAGTCGGCGAGAATGTGAAGCAGTAAAGCGTGAGTGGACGACCCAGAGACCTCGACTGGAGGTGCGCGTCGTGGAAGACCTATGGCATTGTACCAAGCGCTGATGGCTCCGTGGTCCACAGCCACGACAGCTGCGCCGGAGGACAGATCTGGCGGAGCGCAGAGAAGCATCAACTCGTGGTAATTCGCACAGCTGGGAGCGAAGAAGTCGTTTTTCGGCGACACAAGGGTCGATAGCTGTTCCAGGATTCCCTCGAAAGACTGAACTGGACGCGGAACCCGACGCTGATGTCCCATCTGAAGAGCGATCAAGACGTCCTACCGGTCATGTTAGTAACTCCCAAGCGGCACTACAGCTACGGCATTTGACTCACCAATGAGAATAGACACCAGGAGCACCAGGCGCGTCGAAGGTCCTCGAGAGTTTCAATGGTCCGGCGGGGGTGTAGATGCAGCGCAGAGACGATGCTTGCGCTCGTGGCCAGCCCGATCAAGCAGTAAGCCCGAATATGCCCATTCTCCGCCTCGTAGTGATGTTGCGCCAGAATCACAAGCGTCACTATTGCGGGTATAATCAAGTCACCTCGCGCAATTTCCTCTTCAGCGAGTGTCCGCGCTGTGTCGAAGAGCGCCGTGCGAACCGGCTCCGAGCCCCAGAGCGAGTTCTGGTCTGCGAACTTGGTTGCTTCCGCTAAGCAAGCACAATGGAGCGACGGAGAGAACAGGAATGGTTCGACGCGCGCTAGGCCATCGCCATAGGCATAGGTTTTGAAGTCCCGTTCAAAGAGTTCCGGCACAACTCGAGAGTACCATGGCGCAACGCGGTCAAAGTACATCTTAAGAAGGTTATCATGGTCATGGCGAGTGAGACCGTCCAGATGCGGCGGGAGATAAGGGCATCGCTCAAAGACTCGCGGCTGGAGCGGGTCCGGCGAATGCGGTGCAAATGAGTACGAGCTCGCTGGCGAGACCGACCCAATGGATGGCGTAGGAGGATGCGAGACGTTGCGATCGGCAAACTCTGAATGTGAGCCGTCTCCCGAAAGTGAACTCGCATGCGACTGGGGGTGACTGATGTGGGAGGCGCCGTCACCTGGGTATATAATGTCACTTGGCAGCTGCTGCTAAACTGATGAGAACTCGTAAGAGGGGCACATCCATAACAAACACTAGCCTGGTGGATCCAACGACCCGTGCCGTGGGAGTGTTCGCTTCCAGACGTGGACTCGGTAAAGCTGCTGCTTGATGTCGCGGAGGATAACCCGAATGACGAATAGGGGCTATGTAGCGCTGGGTGTGCCCGATCGTGTCGAGGTGGGATTTCGAGAAACAGACCGGGGCCAGATGGAACTGCGCCTTCAGACACAACGCGTCGGTGCATCGTCGGGATCTCGATGGGGGACGGAGCGGCATCCGATATGGCGGCGCCTGATGGCTCTACGGCGTCTCCGTCGCGACCAATAGGAGAGGATGGGACCGAGTCTTCTTGACCTAACCCGCGCAACCGCGCCCGCAAACGTGCGATCGTGGCGACAAGGCGATTGTAGGTATCTCGAGTGGATTTGAATGCTTTGGTGCGCTTATCTCCTCGCAGAAAGAGACACTGTGCGACTATCAGTTTCATATCGCAATTCCTCTGAAGGCCCACCTCATGAGGAAACCCGCGACCTGTGCACTGGAAACACGGCTGGTGACCGCTACATTTGAGCTTTCTAAGAGTGGGTAAGTTGACAGCCGGGACACGTGAGTGCGATACGCGCCTTTCTCGACAGGGGTCGCATGCGTGTTTGCAATAGGGTCGTCTCTCGGTGGGAGACGTCGCGTCCACACCTTTGGCCATGTGGAAGGGCTGGCGAGCAAAGAGGTTGGTTCGCCGTACGGCGATGACTCAGTTATATCAGTCGACCGGAAAACAGTTCCTTTGGATTGCTGGGTAAAGGAAGGGACTTCACTGTTTGGCGACTGTCTCGTCCGAAGCTGGAGCACGTGTTTCACAGCATCGGCAGCAATCTTACGCACAGCCTGCAGGTTGGGGCAACGGAGAGGAGGGGATGTATAGTGATGACCCGCTCGGGGCAGGAAAGTGTCATCAGCGAAGGCATCGTGGTTACATGGAAATTCTCGCAATCACATATGGATCTCTGGACAAGACTCTAGAGAGACGTTATTCGCGCTCCCGCGTCGCGCGGACAGCACGGAGTAGGCCGTGCACAGCCTAGGTGCTCAACACTGGACATTCCTCTGCCTGTGCTTCCTCTGGCTTGACATTTCCGTCAGACCCGGAAGATTGCGGATCCGGAGAAGACTCCCGAGAGGGAGGAACACTGCCGCCAATGCTCCTGATGTGGTCGCAGAGCTCCTTGATTCTCGCCGCGTCGCGAAGCTTCGAGGCCTTCAGCTGATCTAGGATCCTTCTAGTGCGACGTTTATCGGGTTCCCCAGAATAATCGCACTGTTCTCACGATGAGCGAGCTGTCGGCGGCCGGCCCGTCTGGACATATCAGAGCGCTTGCGCACCTGAACATGACGGTCGATACAGCTACTACATGCCGGTGTAGCACCGTTACATTTCACCTTCCTAGAATTGATGAGACGAGCTGCTGACCATTTGTAGCGCTGCTTACCGCCTTCTACATTCGTGACATGAGCGACTGACGTGTTTCACCCTACGACCGTAATAGGGCTCTCCGGTGCGGGGTGAAACCTCTCGCGGTACTTGCATATTGACTGGTCAGAGATTTGCGGGGAGGATTCTGCATGACCTGATTGAAAGTCAGGGGCAGCCTCATAAGTCGTCGCGGGATGCATTTCCGGGCTGTCAACTGCGCGGATTGCAAACGCGGAACGTATTTCCGCACCCTTGCTACACGTCCGCTATTGGCTGGCGAGTCATTGATGGTCGCCTCAGTGTCGCTCGGAAATGTTGTCTGCCGTTTTGCAGCTTCTCATACTACCCGCAGGCTGCGCGAAGGCGACAAGCAACCTTCGAACAGGCGCTGTACCGTTCGATCGGCTTTAAAATGCCGCATTCTTCCCACCGGACACAGTCCAGGGCAAACCCGCGGGTCACTTCACTGTTTTTGATCTTCGTAGTGAGTCGGAGGGCACGGTCCCAACCCGCTAACGGCAAGTTTTGTACGTATCTCTGCTCCGGTGCCGTCATTTCCTCGTGTGCGGGGGTACTATGCGAAGTAAGGAATTCGCAATAGAATCAAACATTCTACACAAAAATAGGCGGCCGGAATTGCCTTCTGGTAGCACATGAGTGTTACAGCATGATAAGGAGAGTCAGTGCATAACGGGTACAGCGTACCGCGTGAGACATAGTTCTGCTCATCAGCTCCGACCCGATTTCCACTGCCCCACTAGTTGTAATTCAAGAGTGCAGAGCGTGCAGCAGAAGGAGCGAGCACAATAGAAAAATGTGTCTCATTCACGACTGATGGCATCGGCAATGGAGGATAGCCTGCTCTTGTTGGTAATGCGAAACGAAGTCAGCGCTAGTAATACAAGGCGGTGGCCATGAGCGAGTAATCTGACGACAGCAGTGACGATGTCGGCGTTCACCTCTACAACGCCTGCACCGACTGTGCATTCGATGAGCCAATTCGCCAACCCGCTGAACACGCCAACTTTCCAGCCGTCCAGCGCAAGGTCGGCGGAACACGTGCACCCACAAAGAACGAGTGTGCGAACTCCGTCCCAGACGTCCATGCACTCCGCGAAAGTATGACGGAAAATGGAGAGATCGACGGTAAGCAATCTGAAAAGACTCGACAGGTTCGAGGTGGAGGTCGTGTAGTCGGCTAAGTGCGCGCCGATCATCTCTGGATGGTGTAAAACTGGCAGATAGGTGGTTCCGTGATGCAGATGACCGGGCGCGTCTGCTGGATCGCCAAATCTCGTGCTATCCTGCAAAGTTCGTAGAGCGGGAAACCGCTGCGGTCGACGTAGAATATACGACACCGCTCCTTGATCGCCAGAGTCAACCGACAGGGATGTTATACGATGAGAGTGGAAAGAAATCCGCGCCGCCAAAGTGTCGAGACTCGTGCGGCACGTGGACCAAGAGGAGACATGGACGAGATAGAGGAACGTCCCGGGAGCGGCTTAAGATCTGCGCTAGCATTTGGAAGTTCGGCCTCTTCGGAACAGGGGCCCAGCGCTCGCCTTCACAGCTGCCCCAAACGTAGCAGATGTGACAGCAGCACTTGTAGTCATTATCAGAGCATTCGAATTCGACTTGGAACACAGCAGCGCAGACGCTAGTGCCATAGAGCGCCAGCGCCGACAGACGTGGGAAGCTCGGAAACGGTCGACGCACGGCAAGTGGAACCAGATCTCGAGCCATATCTTGTCGGGTACATGCCGGGTACATAACCTGCCTTCGAAAGTTTGGGAGTCCATTAGTCGAGCGACCTCACGAGGTTGGAGATGTACGTGTAAACTGCTCTGATGGGACGAGACGGGCGTATAAGAACAATGGAATAGCGCGTATGAGTGGTACCTGTACACTTGCGCGCTATCAGGCCCTAGGTACTTGCGCATGCAGGTTTACGTGTTTATGTCTTAGGGCCTAGGAAGTAGCGAGATAAGCAGAGGAGAGATGCGGAATCTACCGGTCCGAGTCCAGCGCTCGTTTTCCCGGATGCGGACGAGCGCTTGTTCTGCGTTCCGCTCCTTGCCTCTTACGGTCACGAAGCAAAACGCAACATTCTTGACCAACTCTTCCTTCTAGCAGAATTGGGACTCCCTAGTCACAATCGGCGTATACCAGTACTCGTCATGCCTGCGTCGCTCAAGCTGCTCACTGGATGCAAGGCTTGAGTTGAAGATTTCGCGTGTATGTGCACAACAATCGGCCACGGTAGCGAGTGCGATCTAGCTGGAACTACGACCACGACCACGTTCACGGACACCATCAGGCGCTCGAAACGGCTCAGGCTCGTCAACCAGCTCTTGCGCCTGCGCCTGCCATTGCGACTACTTCTTTCGCGTATGAACTATTGCATGCTGCTCTTCCCTACTCCAGGTTCCCATTAGACGTCGAAACCTGTTTCCGATGACCTGTGTGTTTTTGCCCTAGCGGGTTCCCGCGTGCTTTAAAAATGGTCCTCAAGCCTCATGCGATTCTTCATTCCTATCCCGCGTTTGCCTCCTTTCGGCTCCATTGTGCGCCCATTTGGGGTCTTATAACACGTAGGCATGGGTTTGCTCACCACACCTGAACTTGAAAATGCGCGGCAACGTGCCAGAACCTCACTGCAATCGTGCGCGTCCTTAACTGGGATGAAGGGATGATATGGTTCCTACTCTGCCAGTGTCGGGCGACCTGTGTTGCGGTTGTCGATATTTTTCAGCATGGCGACTTGGAGTCCATTCTTCACGATGTTTCTATCTCGGACGGTGCGCCGTGCACGCGGATCCCGAATTGTGGTTCGCACCGTGTTTGAGAACACACGCTCTCAGGATGAGTCGCAATCGATCGACCCGCGTGGTGGCACTGGGGGTCCTACTTTGCGCCAATGTCCGAATACGAGTTAACGCACTCGTGAGCGCACCCCGACCTCCTCAACTCTGTAAGATGGAAGTAATGGCAGCCATTACTTCCATCTTACAAAGTCCTGCGACTACATGTATATCAAAGGACGCGAATGTCCAGACGTGTACAAGGATCGCCCGCTATTATAGATGCGATCAGACGTGACTCTTAGTAGCTATGCGTCCGAAGCGGGGATGTGCTAAAAAGGCTGCGAGGAGAATAATGCCCCTGCAGCAAAGTAAGATGGACCATGCATCGAGTCCAACGCCGAAGACTGGTTGTTTGCGGCGTGTGTCGTGTGTGCATTTACATTTGTCGCGACGTTCGACGGCCAGCCTGAGCTGTAAGTCGACGGAGGCGGTTCGATGACGAGTTCGGGGATCATATGATCCAGGTCATAGCCGAGAAAGATGTCAGAGGGCGGGACCTTAGACGCCTTCCGTGTCCCGCACTTAGATAGCAGGTCCTCCGACAACTCGACGGCAGAGGGCCAAAACTTCCCCAGTATCTGCAGTTGGTCACGGACCTGCGATAGCAACAGATGTTGCGTCTCGCTGCCGAGGAAGGATGGAGCGGCCAAACTGGCAATTGCGATATCGCCAACGGCGTGGATCGCGTAGGCGACTTCGGGGGAAAGAGTTTGTATCGCGCTTTGGGCTGGTGGTTGGCTCGAAAGCCTACCAGCCGCGGACAAAAGCGAGAGACATGTTTCATAGACCCCCTGCGCAATACGCCTGTCAACCGACGTTCGAGAAGTGAGGACGACGCACTTCGTCATAACGCGTTGTGTCCGGTCCACGATGCGACAGAAGTATGACACAGTCCAACAGGCCGTGAACATACAAGACGGCAGGGGGCGGCGAAACCTCGTTATACGACGCCAACTGTAGCTCTAGTGGGAAGCTAGCGCGTCGTAGGTTCAGAACGTCGCGGAGAGTGTAGAGCGGGGCAGAAGGGGGTGCGAAACCGTCGAAGGAAGGCGGAGGATCCGCTGCGGCGCTGACCACGTGACATATTTCGTCATGGACCAAATGCTGAACACTGTCTACCGCGGATGGAAGCTGGAGTTTGGCAATCTCCCGCTGAATGCCTTGCTGGACAACGTGGAACGCTGTACAAGGACGAGCCAAACGGGAGGCGGACTGAACGTGAAGTGCGACGACAGTGTCCTGAGCGTTCGAGCGCGAGTGTGAGTGTGAGCATCGCCGAGGAGGTGATAAGCCGCACCATACGGAACAATTCCCAATAGCTCCATGCCCTGCCCCACGTTGCGCGAGGATCAGAGGCCACGGGAATATTCAAGTGCAGAGTGTCCGCAGCGCGGGATGCATATCCCAGTAGGAGATAAGCCAGCCGACTGCCGTTCGAGAATTGCATGCTGTAACCCGCGAGGATAACGACTGCTATTACGGCCGGGGCAATCTGCTCGTCCGCTGCGCACTCGATCTGCGCGAGTTCCTTGGCTGTCCTGAAGAGCTCATTGAGCGTTGAAGGCGACCACCCCGGGTTGTTGGGATCAGAGGAAACGAGGGCGTTGAGGAGACAAGCACAGTGTAAGGCGGGGGAGAAGAACAGCGTTGTGGCCGTATTCCCGGCCCTGACGGCCCGTAGGTCTTCGAAGAAGAGCTCAGGAACGACATGTGACCTCCACTGTCCGACAGTGTGAAGGTACGTCGTCAGAATAGTGTCATGGTCCTGCTCTGAGAGGGCGTGGAGGGCGAAAGGGAGATAAGGGCTCTTGTCTGTAGCTCGCGGCGTGTACGGGACTGGCGAACGTGGCGAATGCGCGCTGTACGGAGAACCAGATTGTGCTGATGGGGTACGCGCGCGTACATCTAGTGCACCGAGCGACAGAGCTAGGGCGACGTCATCTTGTGCCGAACCTTGTCGAGCTGTACCCATCGATTGCTACGCACGCCGTTCAGTGTGAGCGACACATCAGACGCGGATTTGTAAGCTCACTGTTTGTATCCATTGTGCTGTCGCATGGTTCTCGCTGCTGGGAGACGAGTCTCCCAAACTAGCGTGCGAGCTGACCGGTGACGGTCCAGATTCCGGAGTGAGCGGGGATGTCGGTTGACGCCACGCGTGATGCGGAGGGATCGTCAAGTGAAGTCCGTCGCTGCGTACTGCATGGCTATCAGACAACGAGCGTGCGTGCGTGTCGCGTGTCCAATTCGGGCTCGAAGGTCGAGTTCGCGGTGAATGCAGACCGGTGCCGTATAACGTAAGGTGCGCTGCTTGGTCTGCGACAGGGCTGGGACCTAGAATAGTCATTGAGTCAGCAGTGATTACAGAAGAGCATTGGTTGCCCGTAAGGAGCTCACCTATGTCGACCTTGGACGTGGAGTCGACGTCGGATGCCGAGTCGTTAACAGAAGCCCCGGCACTGTTCGTGCCGCCCGGTAAACCGGCCAAGCGAAGGCGAAGGCGTTTCACAGTGGCCTTCAACTTCTCGATCTTCCTCACGAAACAGTCCTTGGCTTTCTTCGCTGCGGCCCGCGTGCGCCCGTCGACCTTTGTGTAAAGACACTGCCGCGTGGTTCAGCTGGCGTCAATCCACGAAGCCGACTTGACGCACGGTGATATTTCTGCTCCGGCATTGAAAGCACAAATCTTCTCCGTCGCATTTCATCTTGCTGAAGGATAATTAGGTCAAACCAAGAATTCTATAGGAGCGCACGGACCTGCTCCGGCAAGGATCGCACGCCGTCGTCACGTTCTTCGGCTCCTTGGAAATAGCCTTGGGCATTATTGCGGCTTAGACCAGGTCGGGGTTCGCGCCACAGGTCGAGACATCGTGGCTGGGGCTTATATGAGACGATGGAACTGCTTTTCCATCAGCGTGCACGGCAAGGGACGTTGTTTATTTGTGTATACCGCTGCGGAATCTGTCGGGAATTCCAATCCGCGGAAGCCTCCAGACCGTGCACCCTCCACTCACGCAAGAGGCTCTGCTGCGCTCGTTTCGGGTTACAGTCTTAAAGGAGTATGATTCTTATTCGACACGGTTGTTCAAGAAGCGGGGCATTGGATCACGATTACATCAAAGGTTGCAGGATGAGCACGTCGTAGTTGTGTGTGCACATCTGGGAGAATGGCATGGAACCCTCTTCCGAGGGACTGGCGGCTCCGCATTCAATCAGGCATCTCCCTGTCTTTGTACAGCCTCAGCCACCCCGCGCGTTTCGGGCTCTGAGGACGACTCTGGGGCGGGCGGAATCGGGGCGCCAAGATTCTCTAGGTAGGTCAGAAGCTGCTGAATCCGTGCCTCCTGGCGCTCATTCGAAGTCTTCAGCGCCTGCATGAGGCGTCGTGTATGACGTCGGTCTGGCTCTCCGGAGTAGTCGCACTGGAGCCCGATCAGTATTGCGGCCGCACTAGAGCAGACCGTGCGAAAGGCCTCACCGCAACGCGTCTGTCGATACATCCGCTACACTGGGGAGTAACACCGTTGCATTTCACTTTCCTGCGACGAAATGGTGAGCTTCAGATCGTGGGGCGACAAAGATTCGACCCACCGCCGTCGGCACTCTTGACATGATCGAGAAACATGTTTGACTCGTCGACCGGAATCGCGCGATGTGCGCCGATTCGACGTCTCTGGTGGGATGTGCATGCTGTGTAGTGGCAGTTGCGGTAATGGTGTTCGCGTACAGTATCATCCTCGACGGAACGACCATCTCTTAAGGTCTCCGGAGTGTAGATCCGTTCTATTGTGCCATCTCAAGATCTATTCCGCAATAGCGGGACCCTCAGTGCACGCTGGATCGCCGTTCGCGCTTCTTAGCACTGGATTCCCATACCGAGCGTCTGACTCTTTGCAACCGTAAAGATAACATGTGGCGCGATCCGCAGTCAGAACCCACTTTCTGTCATGCCGCACGACTCCCGGTCGGAAAACATGCATAATAGTCAACGGGACGAACCCGCGGGAAAGCGAGTTGTTTGGGAGCTTCAAAGACGTCAAGAGCACTGCAAGGTTACAGGGGTACTGCGCGAGCTAGAAGCGATGAGAAACAGACGGGAATACTTGCTCCGAGTCAGGGGAGGCCGGACTCAAAGAGAATAGACTGCGCGCGCCTGAAGCAAGCGGCGAGAATGACGCCATTGCATCCGCTTCGTCACTCTTGAAGTCGTCCGAGCCGCAGAACAACGTGTATCAAACCGAGATGTGAGATACTTGTATAGACGTGGTACAAACGAAACTAAATATACAAGATCGAATCAAACACTAGGGTCTGAGTAAAAGGTGAACATAAAGTGAGCACTAGCACTCGACCTTCACATCTCGTTCCAGCGCATCTAAGTGCAACTCATTCAACTTTCGGCGATACAGATTCAGAGAAAGAGTAACGCACCTATCATGGCAACGTCGTCGCAACTCTGTGAGCGCGAACCGGAGCTGCGTTCATACTGTCGGTTGTCCCTGGAGTCAAACTCTTCGTCGGAATACTGAATGCGCGGACTGGTATCAGCGTCGTATGTTGGTCGCTCGTGAAGATCGACCTCGTTGGTTCCGCGTAGTCTATCCAGCTCCTTCCTGAGACTTTCGATTATAACAGCTTGCCTCTTGATATCGTCTTGAAGGTCCTTCATGACGACTCGCGTATGCCTCTTATCAGCTAGGCCTGTATAGTCACACTTTTATTCACCGTTCAGCCTGAGGAGTGTAGCGTGACCGTGATCGTGCTTACCGGAACTCCTCTATCTCTACACCCGTTGCAGCCAAGAGGGTCGCCATTACACTTCGTCTTCCTAAGACTCAAATAAGTACACTGATGAATGGGCATGTACAGGCCATACCGACGTCTACATTCCTTGCACGAGCGGCTAACGTGTTTCACGCGCCTGCCGGCAGCTGATGAGCGAGATTGTTCCTCGTGCACGGTCATCGCGCGAAAGGTGATGGTCTCACGGCTCATGAGCCTTCGCCTTTATATTACCGACTGTAGGTCTCGTGTTCGAGAAGATTCGTCCGCGTAAGACGTTTCCGCGGGATGCTATCCCGGGCTTCCCGCAGTGACTCCGCACCTTTATCACACAATCACAGCCCTGACCGCTCCAGTCAAATTTACACAATGTAGGCGAGATAGACGGGAGTTGATAAAGCCGTGCAAAGAATGCGTCTAGGCGCTCGCGAATCCCGCTTTTCGCTCATGAGCTATCTGTTCGTCTGAGTTGGATAGAATTGTACACACAGTAACTCCGGTCAAATAGTACTACAAGCTATACGATCGATGCCATATTTACATAACAGTAAGCACGTGGGCGTCAATTCCCGACTCCTAACCCGTCTACTGAAGCCACTGCAAGTCACCGCGTAGCGCCTGTGAAAACATCTGCGGATCATTACAGCCGCCGGCATCGACAGAAGTTGCATCTCGATCCGACTCCATCGAAGCGTCCCAAAGCGTCCCTGAACTAGAGCACCTTCCACCTGAGGACCCGAGTTTGTTTGGGTCACTCGCAGGGTGAGACGCGTGCTCCCCAAGTCTACCTCCTGCGTTGTCGAGGGATTGAACTGCCATAGCGAGATCGAGAGGTTGCTGAGTCTGGGATAGCAGCGCGGTAAAGTCGATGGGATGCTCGTAACCCGCGAGACCGCGAGTATGAACGTAGTCGCCAGACATCCAGTGCATCTGCAACAACGTCTGAATCTTGCCCTCGAGCGCGGAGGCGTAAACATCCGCGGAGGGACTGACAGCAGACATCAGTCGCAGTGCTTCCACGAACAGCTTTGCGCGGTCGATGCAAGTGCTCCCCATAGCCGACGACGCCGCAACGACCTCGGCCTGCATAAGCGCGGCCGCGCCACCGACGACAGCTATTTGTACGAGCGACGGAGGCGCCCGCGAGAGCGCGTGTAGACGGTGAAAGTGTTTCATCAAGTCGAGGAGATCAGCACATGCGGAATCGACAGTCTGCGCGTATGGTTAGAGAGATCTCGTGGCTCTTGAAAGATACGTACTCGACGCGACTCTTCCCGATATCGGGAGGGGGCATAAAACTGCCGATGAGCGACGATCTGGATCCAGTGAAAGGTAATGTGCAGCATGAGAAGGTGAGCCGATGCCCCCTGCTGAGTAGCTTGAGCTCTCGTCAAGCGATCGGGAAGGTGCTCTCGCCATGATCTGAGGTCGCTATCGAGCGCGCTGACTTTGTCGACGGCGAACCCGACCGTCACTGCCTGCGCAGCCTTGACCATGAGAGCGCAGGTTTGAGCAAATACCTCTCCAACCAGAGGAGCGTCGTTGCTGATGTACTGCGGCGCTGGTGCAAAGCCGAAGCGAGGAACCGGCATGGTAACCTCTTGCCCAACGTGTAGTGACATATCGACGTCCTAAGTACATACGATAGTTAGTTAGATATGTGGTGAAGAGCGTAACGTATGGAATACCTGGACAAAGAGAGAAAGATAACACCATTGATTGTCCACACGCTCCTCCTCTTCTACGAAGGCGGTCGTATCGAAGTTGAGACCCGTGCTGCGAGCGATGCGTACGGCCATACCATTCAGCGAGAAGGCAATTTGGCGCGGCCAGGAATCGAGAGGTGATACTGCGCCAGGACGGCCAATCCTGTAACTGAAGCTAAAGTGCCCACGCTCCTGAGGCAGTCGTCGTCGATGAGATTACGAGCAGTGCGCGCAAGCGTATCGCGGGCAGAGCTCTGCTTTAGGATGCATCCGTCAGGCGCAAGTGAGCCCGCCTCCGCCAGCATGGCGCAGTGGAGGCCTGCAGAGTAATGCGGGGTCTTGGAGACATGTGTGGCTCCTCGAGGCGTGGACAACGCAATACGCATGTCGCGACGAAATAGTGCCGGGACGACTCGAAAGTGCCACGGCGTAAGATGGGCGAAGTATTGACTCAGGGCAGAGTCGTGATCCTCGCGCGTAAGGTGCTGCCGAATGTCGGACGGCAGATGGCGATCCCAGTCGCAGTTGCATAGCAGGTCGTGCTCGAAGTAGGTCCTTGTTGGGGATGTACTGACTGTGGACGGATTCCGCGTCGGCGAGAAGATGGGTGTCATCGACAGCAGATGGAATGGCATGTTTAGAAAATTCGAAGTGGGCGGAGATGACGATGATGGCGAGACGGGTGGGTTGGAAGATGCCACTGGCGATGAAAATAGAGCTAAGGGCGAGTTTCCTGTGACAGCCATGCCCTCTTCGCCTTTGAGCTGCAGAAAAAATCAGCAATGGACATGGTACGAGCATAGAATACCTACAGTGACCAAGCGTTTTCCCGGGATACCCAGCGACGTTACGACGAATGGATCGTCATCGTGCTCTTGCTCGTTTCCGACGTCGTGGTCGTCTCCCAGGCCAGGGCTCGGAAATTCGAAAGCATAGTACTCCGGCGTGGTACTCCGGAAAGCGAGATCTTGGCTAACCGGTATCTCCAGGAGCTGCCGTCCGCTGTCTGGAACGAGCGAGCGCGGTCCACTCGAAGACCTGTTCGCCCATTTCCATGGTGCGGGAGATCGCTGGCGTCCATGTTGAAGGATGCTGTCTGATCGAGCCCGACTGTGACTGACGGGTCTCTGACGAATCGGCATGGATGGTGCAGTGAGGGCCAAGAACGGAAGGCGTGGACGCGTAGGTCGCGGTGAGATGGGCTGAGACGCGGAAGTAATCGAGGTGACGTCGAGCTGACGGAGAGGGTCGAAGCATGATGCGACCAGGCGCTCATTGCACCGGGACCGAGCGAATGGAGGCCGGGCGGCTCTCGTTGCCCTTCAACCAGAGCAGAAAGGTGCGCGCTCGAGCCCTTACCTAGCGAAGTCGTAGAAACGGCCGAAGGCGGGGGAGAAGGCGTGTAGGATCGGTCGTCACTGGCTGCGCGCAGCTTGAAGCGTTCGATGCGAGACTTGAGGGCTCCAATCTGATTCGTAAGATGCGCGATAGTCTGTTTAAAGGACGCTGTGCTTGTCCTCGTCCGACGCTTGTCTGGCTCGGCAGACCAGTCACACTCGGAAAATCATCAGTCAAGCGAGGCAGATTATAAGGTGCTGCACATACCACTTCCCCTCTCGATCGACACGACCCACACTCCGGCGTAGCCTCATCACATTTTATCTTACTGAGGGCAGGTCAGTCGACGCCGACGGTCGCGTGCGGCTTACATACCGATGTCTACAAGCGACACAGGACCGCTTGGCACGACTGGCATTCCTCCCTGTTTTGTTAGGGCCTCGTCCACGTTCAACGGAGTCGGCGGGAGGATTCATGTGCAGGAGGTCTTGGTGAATGAAAGGTTGTGGGGGCGAGGGGGGCGCTCTGCGGGAGAAGATGTGCCACTCATAAACCACGACGAGCCGGAAAACGAAACCGCTGGGTAACAGATAGGCGCGGTGCAGGTGCAAATATTGCGTACAAGCGGTCGAATTCGTGAGAGTGTACGGCACCGCTGCCTCAGTTCGAGTGCGATTCCGCGCTGGACAGCTGCCTCGGATGCACAACCACCACCGGAAAATGTCAGTAGGTGGAAACTCTCCGGTCGAAACGTCGCCCAGAAAGTTTAGCCTTGCGGAAAAGCTCTTCGTCTGACTGTCCGATCAAGAAGAATCGTCAGCGGCGTCG
>KV425963.1:111256-148620 GCA_001632375.1 Exidia glandulosa HHB12029
GACCCACAAATCGAGATCTATGAATCCGCGGAGCAATCCTGACAGAAGAAGACAGATCACACGTGCAAGAAACGATCCATGGTCCGAAAGGAGAGCGACATGCAAGTCCAGAGCTCCACATTAGTAGTTGGGTGCTGGTTGGGCTGGAAGACCGCAGGTCGAGATAGATGTGCGAGAAGGCGCGCACATGCAACGCTGCCGTATTAGCAGAGTTCATCTACAACTCGACGAGCATATAGAGTCGTGTAAAAGCCACTGCGCCGCGCTGGTCGTAACCGTCTCGCAGACGAGCTGCCAGTGGTCCTCAGGCTGCTGCAACCAAGGTCCATACGGAAGCCGCCGAGTTTTCCAAGTGTTCTAGGGGACCAGACGAGTTGTAGAGCATCGTGTCACTCGCGCAAGGCCCCAGATATTGACGGTGCGCAATCGACCAGTGAGTTGAGAGGAGGACAGTTAGCTCGCGGCTGTTGCCGTCCAACAGTGTCGCAGATCGCCAATAGGATCTACGACAAGGTCCCTCAGATCTCCAAGCACTCTTGAAGTCCGTTCCTGAGACTCAGTGAGAGAGAAGGCTAGCCAGACTAAATACCCACGGTTCGTTGTCTGGCACTGACAGATTGTAAGCGATGTTCCCTTCGACCTCCGGACAGTGCATCTTTCAAACGGGAGCTGAGTGCACAAATGTCAAATTACTCGGGCAGCACAGTATCAGGCTAAGAGCAAAGTGAAGTAAAGAAGGTGGGTATGAAGAAAGATGGGTACTAGACGTTCTCCGCTGCATTACGGGAGTTGGTCTCGAACGACAGACAGAGTTGCTTCTCATCAGTCACGACGTGGTGTGCCATTGTGCGACGGCTGCGGTGCAGCTTAAGGCTAGCGACGACGAGTAGAGCGAGCGCTAAGGCTGGGAGAGCGACGAGGGCGCAGCTGTCCACAGAAAGCGTGAATGACGACAATGTGGTGGGAGCGACAGAGTCGGCTTCGATTCCCAGATGTGCAGGAATCGCGAAACCTTAAACGATGTTAGGCCGGGTAGTAAAGTACATGATGATAAGGCAAATAACCGACCTGTAACGGGATCTGCGAGAACGGGAATGTCAACCTCGAAGGAACGCGCGGCGACAGTGGACCCGGCGGGAACGAGAGGGTCGGCAGTGGAAGGAGACTCGGCAGGACGTTTGATGAACAGGTCGGCGAGCGGACCAGTCGGCAAGGGTACCGTCTTGCACGCGCAGAGAGTTGATGCCGGCGCCTGGACGAGGACGTCGATTTCATCGGACACCTGTGCGGCGGCGGCAGTGGGATCCACGAGGACTTTGATCTCGTCCGAGCATTCTGCGCCTGGAACGAGAACCTTGATCTCGTCATCCTCCTCCTCCTCCTCCTCATCGTCCGAGTTGTCGTCACTCGAGTCTGAGTCGTCACTGGAGTCTGAGTCGTCACTCGAGTCATCGGCATCCTTCTCGTCTGCTTCGCCGTCCTCTTCCTTCTCGTCGTCAGCCTCCCCCTCCTCTTCGTCATCGTCACTGCGCGAGTCGAGAACGAGCGGCGGAGCGAAACGTTTGACGCCAACGGATACACGAGCGGCAGCTAGGGCACCAACGTCGACAGTCGCATCAACAGCCAACCCTTGAACGCCGCTTCCCGTGCTCGACACGCTGTCGTCGGACGAGATGCTGGCGCCATCGCTCTCGCTCGAAGCACTGTGATCGACCTGCCTCGAGATACGGTGGGGAGCAGAGCGACCGCCACGGCGAAGACGATACGCGCGGTTGCCGAGCGAGAGCTTGATCCCTGCACCGACCTGAACGCCGCCTTCATCGTCGCTGGACGCGCTCGAGCTATCACTGCTCACGCCGTCCGAGTCCGAGTCAGAAGTGTCGCTATTGTCGCCTTCCAGCTGCCTGCGCCAGACGAGAATGGCAGCACGTTTCGACGCCGCGTCGCTGAGCACAGGCGCGGGGGCGGACGCCTGGACCGAGGGACTGGCAGCGCGAGCCTGAACAAAGGGCGCCGTAACCGCCTGGGCGCGCTGCGCACGGTGTGGAATACGCATCGTCGAGCTCGACCAGAAGAAAAACGCAAGGCGATGATGGTAGTGGAACGAAACCAAGCGTCGCGCCAGGCGAAAGTCGGGGCTGCTTTGAGGTGAAGCGTCAAGCGAAGGTAGCGGCAGCCCCGATTTTACGGGTCACACGACCAGAATATATCCTCAGCCGATTGGGCGCCATGGTGAGTTTGCCAAGCGGCCAAGAACTTCGAGCGGCCGTGCTGTGTCGGCAGAAGTCGAAGCAGGGCCAGTGCATATAGCCTGTCGTAAACGGTGCGACACGCCATGGAACCAGGAGGAATGGAACGTAGGTGCAGATACCATGGGATGGGGAGAAAGCAAGATGCGCAAATTGCCGTGCCGAGAAATCGGGAGTATTTCGTCGCACACGCGGAAACTGGAACTGGGCGCATAGCTGCAATACGGAAGGAAGGAATTTCGGCATGTGCATCAGAGGTTAAAGCGCAGGAAGTAATGTACGCAAAACTGTGTAGTAACTAGTTTCCCTGCGGCACATAGAGTAGGAGCTGACCTGGAATACAGAAGCAGTCTGTAAGTAACGTGGCGCACGAGGGGCAACGTCTGCGCGCAGATAGGTTTCGTGAAGCGCGAGCCTCTAGCGACCCGACTCATTGTCTCTCCCTCACGGCGCCGCAGAATAGGGGCCGTGAAGAGCTATGAGATGTGAAATGCATCTGAGTGGGTGACGAAGCGATTACGCCAAATGCCATCCTCCCTACACATCAGAGCTGCCATTACAGTTGCGCTCCAAACCTTCAATTAGATATTAATGTTGCATGTTCCGGCGCGGACGAGTACAGAGCGGCGAATCCGCACGGCGATTCACGCAGTACGATGTCATGTACCAATCTCTTCCAAAGGAGATCCTGCCGTGGCATTTCCGGTGTTGCGACTCGGAGGAGGCAGATGTCGGGTGTATTCAGCATCCAACACAGTTGAACGGGATTGTCAATGTGTGGGATCGGATACTGTCGTCATCCGACCAACGCGGAATCGGGTGATATGCTCGCTTCCACAGTAGTCAGGACATGGAGCTAACAGGGTCTCCGATTGGCGTAGTCTACATACAGTACCCACTTCCCCCTTCAATAGAGTCTCTGCCATGATCCTCGGAAATTCCTCCACTCTCGCCATGGTTTCCGACATGTGGACTTGCGGATTAACCCTTGTCTGTTTGACTACGAGCGCTGCGTCGTCGGACGGATGGGGTTCAGAAATCTTGCGAAAATCCTGCGCACATTGATTATGACCCGCGTTACGGACGACGCTCGCATCACACCACAGTCCTGCGTCTGTTGCAGGACTCCTTCAGGCGAGGAGTAGTTGGTACACAAACGAGACAGTCGAAGGAGCCCGAAACAGCAGATGCGTCCGGAAATACAATCTCGCGAATCCAATTCCATGACAAGTTGAATGCGTCTGGTTGCCTGGGAAAGCAAGCGTATCGAAACGGCAACGGACTTGATTGCTAAACACCGGGATTGCTTCCTTGCTCCGCAATTCCCATGGGTTTCGTCCGTACCACGTCCCGGCATTCTATAAAGCCGCCACAGCGGGATGTATCACGCCGTATTGTCCGCCCTTTCCGTCGCCCAGCATGTCTGAGCACGGCCGGAACGGTAAGCACGTCGCTTCGGCGTGCAAGGGCTGTCGCAAGCGGTGAGCAGTCTTTTTGTCTACTGGTTCGGGATTTTGACCGTCTCGAAGTAAGGCGAAATGCGATGGTCAACCCAATGTGACTTGCAGTAAATGCAAGACGCACGGTGATCAGGTCCGTGCAGCAGCAGCCGTCTTTCCCTCATAATCCAATGCAGCGCGCAGTGCATCTGGACGACGGAACAGGACGGGCGACGAACGGTGACCAGAGACCAGGCTCAAGCTCTCCGATCGCGCGTTGACGCGCTGGAGCACGAGAACCGTCAGCTTCAAGAGCAGAATCGCGTGTTGCGCGCGGGGCAGCAGTCCGCGACGGATCGTCTTCAGTTGTCCATCACGATTCCTGAGCACCGCAACGTCAAGGAATCTTTCGGTGGCTTCTATACCCCTCTCACCACGAGTATTCCATCTATCGGCGCTGTCCACGACACCCCTAACTCTGGCTCATCGTATTCATGGCCGTCAGGGTCGCACTCATCAAGCAGTGCATCAGCAGGCACGACGTCGAACTCTGCGCATCCTCTTAATGCGTTTCGGCTCCCCCATCCACCCCCGAACTTCCTCTTCTCCCGGCAGACGTCACCTATCACCGCTCCCGGTTCAGCGGCCGAGGTCGGCTCCAACCCATTCGTCCGTTTGTTCGCATCCTTTGGTAAACAGTTACTCACGGTACGCTGATCGTCGCTCAAACACACCACGACATAGTTAACTCCCTCAATAGCTCCCTCACAGCGACGTACGCTCTCCTTTACCCGGATCGTCCCCGAATGCGTATTTGCTCGACCCTGCCAATCCCGTCAGCGACACGACTCAGATTCTCGACGCCTACTTCGACGTGTCTCCTCAGACCTGGGCACTCCCTACGCCGTACTCGATCATCCCGTCCGTTAATGGGTTTATCTTCCAACAACCAGCTCTGAACGTGGCCCCTCTCGCGTTCGCGTCATATCTTCCGGCATTCGTCCTAGAGCACCTGTCTATCGATGTTCACACCGCCATCATTCAGGATTATCTCGACAGCGGCACCGCGCTCCATCTGTCAGGGATCCCACATCTCTTTTGGCGCGACTTGCATGTAGTCTTGACTTCGGGTGGCGCGGCCCCGGCACCGATCACAGCATACTTCTCCCCGAGCCTTCACTGCGCGATACTCGCTGAGTGCGGTACCGCGACGCTCTCGGCCATCAACCCCAACATACCGTACCTTCTCATCAGTCGCGCACGGGAGCTCGCAGAGCTGGAATGCGCAGGCAGTTCTTATGCCCTCGCTGCTATCCAGGCTCTCGCAATCGTCGCTCGTTTCCACATCTCTCGCGGTCCGGAGTACGAGCCGGTTGCATATGGCGCGCTGTCCACTGCGGTCCACATGACCAGCCGTCACGGCCTGAACGGCGCGTCTCCGGAAGATGGACGTTGGGCGCGCGCTTGGTGTTACATGTCGCTCTTTATTCAGGTGAGCTTCGCACGCTGTCTGCTAACTTGTGGCACTGACGTCGTCAATCTCATAGGTCGTACATCTGTCACTGCACACGGGCTTTGACCTCCTAATGGAGCCGCCGTCCCAGTTCCTACTCGCGTCGCACCCTCCGGAAGGAGTGGCAAACCCGGACGAGTGGGAACTATTCATTCGCGCTGCCTCACTATCAATCATCGTGAACAGCATTGCCAAGATGAATTCTCCTACCCAGAACGAAGCCTTCGCCGTGCAAGTGGAGCTTTCGAACTGGCTCGCGGCACTGCCGAGTGAACATGCACTGGCAGCAGACGCGCCGGCGCATGTGCTTCAGCTGCATATGACGCACGCGTGGGCTACGATTCTTCTACACCGGCCATACTACTCGTCCGCCACCGCGCAACAAGACAGTACAAGCGTACGCCCAATCCTAAACTTCTGCAATTACCACACGGCTGACAATCCCGTCAGTTCATTGACAAGTCGGGTGAACGGTTCTTTCGCATTCTCAAATACTTCGACGAGCGCCAAGATCTCAACTTTGTGCGCGCGCCGTTCTCCCTAGTCCAGATGACGTTCATGGCCGGTGCGGCAGCGCTCGTGCGTCTCACAATGCTCTCGCCGAATGCCAACAAACGGCGCAATATGGCGACTGGCTACGCGATGCAGGCGCGAGACGCACTACATGCGATGGCCGCGACTTGGCCGTGCGCAGCGAAGTACGCGGACGTCTTGACAGCACGCATCGCTCCCACCTCCGGAATCGTCTCGTATGCGCCAGCACCCGCACCAACGTCGCCGATCCCCGCGTATCCTCAACCACAGATGTCTCTTCCTAGTTGGTCGGCGGTCCTCACAACACCAAGCTCCGGGACATACTTCGATCCTCCAGCGAACGCATGGTCACTACCCCTCTATGTCCCTGAAGCGGGAGAACATGACGCGTTTACCCCGCAGTGGATGACGATATTGCCTTAGCATGCTCGCATCTTCCTCAGCCGCTCATAATCTCAGCTGAATCTCTTGGACTATCTCATACACCCTCTCGCCATAGGGCGAAAAACAATCGCTTGCATAAGGCCAAGTGAGACACCCTGTCCTTCCTCCGTTTCTCGTCACCACGTACTGTATCGATAGGATGCAATATTCATGGTCTCAGCACTGAACGCTACTTACTGGATGTATAACTACTAGTCATGTAATGGGAACCTAGTCTTGCAATTCAGGCCACAGTCAAGACTTGGCCTTGAAGTCTGAAAGAGGAATTGCGACCTTGGATGCGCCTGTGCTTGCGCCTGATCTCTTCACAGCCTTGATCTATAGCTCTTGTACGATTCGCTGTCAGTGTACTTCGATAATGTTACCACGCTGGACAATAACGTCGAAAATTCTACCCACAGGTCTCCTACGGGGCAGGGATCTGACTGCACAGGGCGCAGTCAGTCTCGGACTCGAAGCCTCCTCGCAACTTTCACCCGCACCGTGTCTCCGAAAACGCCACTCTCCTCCTAAGAGCTAACATTGAAACACGAATAAATCTCCAGTGATTGTGTTCTATTCGCAATTCGTCCAATCTCTGAAGGGCTGTATACAGCGTTGACGTTGTTGGATGTGTTGCTAGGAGCAGGGAGGGAGGCGTTGAGAGAGTGGAGCAGATGATGAGAGCGGAAGGGGTCTACAATAACGGGGCTGAGCGGGCGAGAAGGGGCTTTATATACATTCTCACTCTTCGCCGGACAAACAAGAGCGGACCGATCAGGAAGACAGACAGGATTGGAGTACGAGGCACCACTCATATTCCCAGGCCTCAAGCGGACCGAAGAAGAGTCACAGTGTATCGGCACATCGTATGTATATCGTACCGTAATCTTTCTCTACCTACCAAAGCGACCGAGCGACTGTACACATTCAGAACCAAGGAGACCCAGACAACATTTCAACGGACAATGGACAAAGAACAACTGACCTCAACCTCACCCACCCCGCACATGCGAACTACTCCACCCAATCCTCCTCGGCCCATCCCTACCCTGCTCCCGCTCATCCTCCTCTTCCCGCTCCCTTTCTTCATCCCGATCCCACCTCCTCTCTACCACCCCACTCCCACCTCCTCCATTAGGATGATAGAAATTTTCGCCGTGCAGCCGACCAATTTCGCCATGCAGCCGAGATCCACTCGCCTGAGGACCAGGCGGGGGCGGGTCCCATCGTCTGTCCCGCTCCCGTTCACGCTCTCGATCGAACGACCATCGCGCGCTCCCCCCGAACGCGTGTTCCGGAATCGCAACTCCGATAGGCGGGAGACGCATGTACGATGGCGGGGGAGGTGCATGGGGAGGGGGAGGTGCGGAGCGTTGTGGTGGAGAAGGCAACGTCCGCGTCGGACGGTCCATCTCGACCAACACGGGGTCGATCTCCAACTCGACCTCCACCTCCGGCTCGGCGTAATTCTTCCCTTGAGCGGCGCGACGAGACGGACGGGAACGTTGTTGTTGGAACTGGTGCTGCGGCGCAAAGTCGTCGCTCAGCTCGTCTTGCTCCTCTTCTTCGTCGTCTTCGTCGGGCTTGCGCTTCTTCGACGAGCGTGAGCGTTTTGACCCGCCGCCGGCGCCGTTCGTTGGACCTGTTGCGCGCCCGGCGCGAGCTTTGTGACGCGAGTGCAGCTTCGAGCCGCAGCGCGAGAGGTGCTACGGGTGCAACGAATTAGGAACCGACGACGGAGAGCACACGCGCGTAGACATACATTCGTGAGCTCGCTGCTCGGCCGCATCGACGGGTGCCTATCACAACATTCAGCACAAGTAGGACGACGGCAGACCAACGAGCGCGCCACGTACTGCTTGCTCGGATAAATCGCAAACACGCCGCCCCAGCACTCAGCCAACTGCGGCTGGCGTATCGTATCCTGTATCGTCCTGCGTACTTATCGTCAGAGGCACCCCACAGTCGCAGTGGAAGGGGAGACGTACCAGTCGATGTGCATCGCCGTGTATCGCAACATGAAGCTTCGTGCGATTCGTCAGTCCCTGCGCGTCTGCGGGGAGGAGGAAGAGGGACGTACTGGCCTGTCAGGCGAACTTGGAGCTCCTGCGAAAACAGATATAAGCACGCGAGCCGGGAAGTAAGACGATGAAACGAGATATGGTGGGACGAGGATGAGGGCCGAGAATTGGCGAGGAATGCAAGTAGAAGGGGTACGCTGTTCGAGTGCATGGATCCGCGAAGAGGACGATACGCCAGAAAGAAAGCAGCGGGACCCGAAGGAACGACATGCACACGCGCGGCAGAGTGCACACGACGACAACGCTGGCTGTATTGCAAGAAGGTCATGGATAGGAAGGGGGATGAAGATGTGAACGACCAAGAGCGCGCTCGCGAGACGGACAGACAGAGGACAGGGAGTGACGTCAGAAGAGAGAAGTCGCGCACAAGGAAGAAGCCCGCGCAGCGCCAAGCGTCGCGCGCGCAAAGTAGGGGCGCGTATACCGAACCGACGACAATGACGGGCGCAGGTACCAAGTAGGCAAGCACGCGCGAGGCATGTGATGAAGAGAAGGGAAGGCAAATGCCAGCACGGAAAGGAAGGGATCATAGCGGACGGACGCGAAGAAATGGACGAAACAGATGCGTAAAGGGCATAGGGGACGGGCAGACAACTCTGTACGCACGCATGGATTCGGGACGAGGACGTCGCGCCAGGAGAAAGACAATGAGGCCAACATGAACGACATGCACACGCGCGGGAGAATGCACACGAGGACAGCGCGGCAAGGAGGGCCAAGGATAGGAAGCGGAGTGGAAGTGTGACCGAGCAAGGGGACGCGAGATGGACAGAACGATGAGGCGTGGAAGAGAACGACGAGTGACGTGCATGAGTGGGCATGGCAAAGGTGGGACAGCGCGCGCAGAGTCAAGCGAGGCGCGAGATAGGGGCGCGTATACTGACGAGGGCGCGCGCGAGGGAGAACAAGCATCCCAAGTAGCAAGGTACGTGCGAGCTTTTACGCTTTAATGAAGGGCAGGCAACGACGCATGACAAGAGTGAAGGATTGAATCGACGAAAGGAGGGGATGTGTGGACCAGATACGACGCGACACGAAAGACTGTACGAGGGTACGCACCGCAAACACGAAATAAACAACCTTCTTCGCGCTCCCGCGTATATCCGGCACCGCAATCGCGCTCTACGCCGCGTCAGGCCTGGTATCCAGCGCGCGCAGCGATGGTATGTACTATACCTAGGAAGCGAGCGTCAGCGAGTCCGCATAACCCACGCGCACAGACACAGAAAACTCGAAACTCAGTGTCGCGCGTTGAAGCACAACTCGACATCGGCATGCGCATGCGCATCGAAGCGAAAACACCCCTCGGCTGACGCCTCGCACGCACCTGATACAGCTCCCCATGCAACTGCCCCTGCATCGCCGCCGCCCTAGGCAACGCGACGCGCGGCCGTCGCGGCAAGTTGTCTGGCGGGTAGACGTTCGCGCGCGCGAGGACGTAGGACCCGTCTTGGCCTGTGGTCGGTTGGATCGGCGCGGGTGGCGGGCAGCCGCTGTGCGACGAAGGTTGGATGGACGGGGGTAGGTGGGTGCGTGGTATGAGGGCAAGGTTGTGAGCGTTAGGGAAAGAAAGCAGAACCGGGCAAGATTAGCGATGCGATGCAACGGGCGCGAGGGGACGTACTCGGGATACAGCGCCGGATTGTCCTCGAACTCGGGGTTGTACGGGTACAGCTCGGCCGCGCAGACGAGGCCGGGTAGGAATATGTCACTGTAGATCAGTTAGCGATGTGAGCTCGAGGGAGGGAGATGGAACGGAATGGGCGTGGGCCGGGACATGGACGCGCTTCACGCGCCGAAGCGGGGACGGTCACGGTCGAACACAAGAGCCTGACCCGTCGAGCGAGCAAGGGGTATGGGACGTGAACAGTACGAGAGGGATTTGGGGAACATGAAGTGGGAGCAGGAGTAAGATGAACACGCAGACGGCCTGGAGTAGTGCAGCGCGCGCTGCGCCGACGCCAGAGGACGAGCGCGCGCAAGGTTTGGGAAGACGAGGAATGCTGGGTATGACTATTGCCAGGGACGCGCATAGCTCGCCAAGGCCGTCAACACCTACTGCACAGCGGTGACGGTGAACGCCCGGGCGACGACGCACATAACATGCAGCAAGTAAACCCGACGCCAAAGGCTGAAGCAGGACGTCGGCGCACACAAACGCGGGCGGTGCCCGGCCCAAATGCCGGGCGCGCGAGAAGTACGAAGGAACGCAAGCGGGAGGAGAAGGCGCGCGCGCGGAATGGGAAGGCGAGGATGCTGCGCAGAACTAGTGCCAGCACCAGCTCAACACAGTCGCCACATCTTCACCCGCAACCCACACAACGACGCACGTGCGGCGAGTGTGAAGTCAAACAGTTTGTACACTCCGCGAACTGGGCGCGCGCGCGGTGAGTGTGTTGCGGGAAGACAGGACAGTTGGCTTGTTTAGGCGTGCCGAGCGGTGGGCGCCTCGGCGCCCGCGACAAGTACAGCTTCCGACGTGCCACGAGTCATGGATAGATAGGCACCAGATCCGCGCGCAGGAAAGGCGGCGCGACGACAAGGACAGGGAACACGCACTCGACGTCCATCTCCTCCGCGCGTTCCTCGGGCGTCCCGAAATCGAGTACCTCGTACATCCGTACTTGCACGACCGGCGGCGGGTCTACAGGTCTCGAGTCGCGCTGCCCGTATCTGTCACACCGCGGGTCAGCGGCGGGCGAGTCGCGATGAGCGCGAGAAAAGACGCACTTTCTACCGAGGTCGGGTTTCTGCACCTCTATACACGCGTGTGCGTCAGCCACAATCCGATCCAACCCGCGAGAGCGCACCTTCAATAGTCGTACTACACACACGCACGTCAGCGCGCACAAGAAGCCAGACACAGAAAAGCGACGACGCACTGGATGATCTTGCCACCATACGGCCCGCCATAAAACCTGATAGGCATACCGACGACGTCCGCGTATCCCTCTGGACCCACGCGGTGCGCAGGCCGTGCAGGCGGCGGGGTCCCGCTGTTGGACGAGGACATGGGTGAAGGACGGGACCAGGAACTCGGTCGGGGTTTAGAAGGCTCCCACGCGCCAACCTGACGCCAAATCGACGCATTGCATCAGATCAGTGTTGGCATCGCGGCCCGCTTCATCTTTTCTTCCTCTCGTCCTGTCCCCTCTACGCCCACATCGTCTTCGCCGACAGGGAGCAGGGAGGCCATTGTTCGCTCGATATGGGCTGGGCGTTCGGGAGCGGAGAACGGCGCCCCGAAAGGCTATGCTCTGTGTACGTCTGCTGGTGCTTGTGGAAAATTCTCACGCCCGCCTAGCACCAGGCAGTTGGCGCACGTGGCCTTCCCTGCCACCGACGGTCTAGACTCGCAATGCTCGGACCGTACATCCCTCGTACTTGTACAGCTCTCGACCCGCGTGCAAATACTATATATAACCCTGTTTCTCACCAGCGAACTGGACTGTATCCCCTTGAAGTTGCGCCCTCATCACCTGCTATCCCTCGCGGCACACTGTCATCGTTCTCTCTTCCCATGCAACGGTGCTGAGCGAAAGATCAGCTCCTCGTCGGTAAGAATACTGTTTGCCGGATCTGGGTAGGCTCCAGTGCTTTCCGGGGGCCAGGGAGTGAGTGTGTACACCGCAATTTCCACGTGTGCCGTGCTGCTCCCCTCTGCGTTTGGATGCGCAGGACACGGTCCGACTGTAGATTCGGATCAAACCCCTTGTGCGAGTTTGTCGCTAGCGTTCCTTCTCTCCGGTCCTCGTTCATCGTACATCCCTCGTCAACAGCTTGTACGGCTCGGACAGCCCTGCTGCATTATGCCGTATATAAACCAGCATGAATTCGGACCATTCTTGTCAACTGTATCCCCATTGCGCCCTCATCATCTGCTATTCCCATACGACACAATCCTGAACTCCTGTCTTATGTGACAGTGCAGATCAAATGCATAGAACGTATGATCTACTGAATCATACGTATACTATCTTGACCGTGACAGATATCGATGTCCTGGTATACTCCCCTACTCCATTATCGCTTTCACATGTCATGCAAAGGCCTCCCTTCTATACCGAGCACGGACGGTGTTACACACGACTCAATTCCACATCGCCGTACCCGTGTTCCGTCCTCTCGGGATCACTCAGCTATATCTATAAAGTAGATGTGCTGCAATTGACATTTGAGGCCCACCGACCAATTCCTACGCGTACAGTACCTGTACCGCTCTCCTCATCTGCTACTGTATCAACTCTCACCCTCCGGGCCTTCGAACTACTGTAACACCTCTACGAGTATAGCGAAAGACAGTACCCCCTACTCCATTATCGCCTTCGCACATCATGCTTCCCTTCGTCATCGGACCGCGCACGCACACCGGCGTCGATGATGACCTACCGGTACAGAAGAGAGAGCGCGCGTGCTGTCATGTCGACTCGGAACTTTCGTCATCCGTCCGCGTGTGCAGGTCGGTTCTTAACTTTCTCGATCGCGAGGATAAAACCAACGCGAGACAAGACCACGTTGTTCATGCTCCACACTCGCTCTCATCATCTGCTTACAATAATGCTCACAGACTCTTAGATGACAGCGTTACACATCCGCAATCAATCCGTGCAGATATGTGTCTAAGCCTACTACAGTGGCGACGTGTACACAACCATCTCAGCCAAGTATACTGTTCCTGTATTAACGTGTCAAGTTAGAGTATACACCTTCTGAGGAGCGGAAGGGTATCGCGCATGTAGTCCCCTAAGTTAGAAGGGTTCGATGCGGTCGCACGCTTCGGGAGGAACGAATAATGCTACGGTTCCAGGTCGGCGATGCTCACGTCGAACTCCCTCCGGACCGAGCTCTGTACATCCCTCATCGAGTTCCCTGCCAGTTCGTGTCGTATATAACCCAACACTCTAAACCGAATCATTTTTGCCAACTGTATCCCCCGTGCGCCCTCATCATCTGCTATCTCATGCGGCACAGCCAGTTGATGTTCTGCTATATCCTACTCCATCGCCTGAGGCTTCACACGTTCTGCTCGAGTTCCATGCGTAATATGCCGAGTTAGATTCCACACCGCCATCCGCACAATATCTCCGTTGCAGCGCCACTTCTCAATCCTGATTGTGTGACGGGTCCAAGTCAGCTGCTAATTTGATTGCCACCAGAGGTGAACAGTTTGTCTTCGATTCACTGCAGTGGTTGGTATACAACAATTCGGTTCTTAAACGTGACATTTTCGCCGTAGACGTACAGCAGCCGGACCTTCACTGATATATAAAGATGCGGCAAGGCGGGGAAAGTGAGCTAAGAACTTACTTGCATTGCTTTCATCATCTGCTATCCATCCGAATAGCTCCGAGCATCCCAGCGAGACACACTGGACGGACAGATCGTGTACACCTACTATTACCCGACACATAAGGCAAAAAATGTGTTGAAGGCAAGGAAGGGAGCGCAAGAGGATGGGAGTCGACAATGAGTCCGCCTTCTGCTTACATCGTGCCCGAGCCTGATTAATGAGATCGTACATATAGCCATACTCACCCGGTACACAGCTAATCAGTGCTGAAATAGCGCCCTTATCATCAGCTAACTGAGCATTCTTCACACGGTCGTCTTCACATGACACTGCGGCACGGGAAGGAATGCACACCCTCCGCGGGCCGCTTCGCTGTAGAACAAGTGTATTTTTTTTAGGATCCGTGCTTTAGATGCCGTTGCAAGAACACTGCCACGAGGAATTGCTGGAGCGACGGTCCGATTGCCTGGTGGAGAGAGAACGAAAGGTTTAAGAGCAATACGCGAAGAGGGGAAGAGCTGATCATTGCCAGTGTCCGCACTCGTCATCTGCTACTCGCTTCCACAGCCCCAATATCCTAACATACGGGAAGCAAATGATGCCACGAGATGGGAGGCCGAAGTCGATCTACAGAACTTCTAAACACTCGATATATTGTAGTGGACAATGAGCTCCCTGGGCCCGAGAACGAGCGTGTAAGCGATTCGAGTCCCGCACGGTTCTGTATCGAGATCATGATGGAATATCTGCCCCGAGGAGCCACGACCGTAAAGACTCTGCGGAATTTGAAGTTCGTTTGTTGGCGAACGAGGTCCTCGTCAGGCGTCCCCATTCGCACGAGTCCCGTTCACTCGAAAGTTCGGAGATCCGCGGCGGAAGAGATCCAGTTGACCCGTTCTAGTGTCAGAGGAAGTTGAGCCCTGAGCAACCGCACATTAGCATCGATTATCATGCGTCCATAAAGTCTGCAACGGAGACTATGACACCCGCACTAGGAGTCGTTCTGACGCGCCGCAGGTCCCGGACCGTACATATGTCGAGCGGTATAAATGACGCGAATAGCGCGAGCCCAATCCGCGTCACAGCCGCACTCATCATCTGCTTCAAACACCACAACAGGGTGGCGTTCACGGTACCCATCGCACGGGCTCCGGCGCACAGAACGGAAAAGTGTCAACCATTGGACGGCATATCCAAAGCGCAAGCGTCTTTCCAAGAGTAATACCGGGGCGGAGGAAGCTAGAGTAGAGTTTGAATGTGACAGGCGACGCATGTTGTAGAACAATTCGCGACTCGCGCGTGGGTGAAGGAGAGAGCCAAGATGCGGAACGAGCCGAACGCGGGTTCTCTTCTGCTTTTCACGTCACGGCCGCCACAGACGCCTGGTGAATGGACGATGACCTCTCACATGCTCCTTTTACGCCTGGTCCCTTGCTCTGGCCTGTCGCGCGCGATACGACAGCGACACCGTGACGGCTGGGCATCGGCGCGCGTCGTTTCTTACGACGTACGCTGCAGCTCACCGCCATCGCGGACAGAGGTGCAACGCTACTCATGGTCTGCGCGTCCGCGTCGTCCTTTGCTCCAACGTCGCGCGTGCGCGCCGTCACAACCTGGTCGTAGCTCCTTGATCAGACGCGCTTCCTGCACCAGAATCTTCTCGTAAAATCGTCTGGCCGTGCATCCTATACTCGTTCTCAGCCGTCCATGCTTGACGCACGCTAACTTGACTCCATCTCGAGCCAATGCCGACTCAGATCTACACACCTGCAGAGTCTACTTCTCGCTTCAACATCGCTCGTCGTCCCTTAAACCCGTCTGCATCTTCGTTTCTGCCCGCCGTCTTTGGTTCAGACAGCCATATTACCGCGCACGAGGACCCGATATACTCCATAACGGCACGTATAGGACTGAGCACTTCATGATCAATGCTGGCGCGAGTGCACTCGCTGACCGACGCTATAGCCTTGCGCGCGCTTGTCGGCTACGCCACGATCTCTTTTACACGCGTGTCTGTTTCTCGCTATCCACTCGACGTTACGCTTGGATGTTGAGCGCGCTACAATCAACTATCGTGCCTTGAACATGTCGTTCTGCTCGTCGCGCGGCAGAGCCCAACCTGTCTGTATTGCTTGACTGTTTAATTTGGTTCATCACCAGCACAGCCACTTGCAAGCGCATCTGAAAGTTTACTCCATGTGCTCTCAGATCTCGCATGGGCCTGTCCTCTCTATATTGCGGGCGGAGAGTCCGATTTGTATTTCCAGTTCCCATCGCATGACGTCCAGCTCCTCCGAGCGGAATGAGTTCAAGTTTACATGGTCAGCCTTTGACAGAGACTCGACAATACTTCGTCCCATAACCATTCCCTGTCGTATGCTTCATCTGCCATTCTTGCTTGAGCGATTCCGCGTGCGGCGTAGGTAACGCGCCGAAAGACTTCGTGTACTATTGAATGACATGCGACTTGACTCGACGGTCTGGACCTCCCCCATCCACCCTGTCGAATTTGACACGACCCGACACGACACTACCTAAGGCTATCGGCACGGCATGCGCAGTACATGTATATGTGTGACGGGATGTTGGTCGCCAGGGACGACGGGCCGACTTTCAGGTGTATAGTTAAAGTATAAAGGTACCTGAGAGGGGAGTCTCTCTCTTTGCGTGTCCTTCTCATACCAAGTCTAACGCGCACTCATCATCTGCTACATTTCGGGTGTACAGCTTCGGTTGCTCGCCGTGCATGGACGTGTGTACCGAACGCGGAACACGGCGTCGCTCATCAATTCCACGTCGCCAATTAAGCGGGGTTAATAATAGTTCTGTGCCCGTCTAGTCAGCTGCGGCCGGGTCCCAGGGTGGAGAAATCATCTACTCTACGTAGCATCTGCGATCGAGCGGACAAATATACCACACGGGACGCAGGCTCCGAGCACAGTACCAAGTTCAACTGAGCCCGAGGGTAGTTTGTGAAGTGGAGAAAGGCGAGTACCTTACAACAGCCGTAATTCGAGTGGACTCGGACGGCGACGGACCGGTCCAGCGATACTGTAGATGCCCTATAAAGTTGCTACATCTCGAGACATTTAGATGGGCGTGTGAGAATTTTTATTACCGCCGCCTACGTCCCGTTACACCGGAGAAATGTTACCGCCGGGCCTGTGTGACCGTTATCTCATTACCGCGACCAGCGTTCAAGTTGTCCCCTGCTGTGGCTAGAAGTACCAAAAGCAACGTCTCCCGCTTGTTACACATTCCAGAAGGTATCTCAGACGCATGAAACATGCTCTATAGTATCGGGGAACTTATTCGCCGCGAAGCGGCAGCAAAATTTAATTTATGAAGCCTCTGGAGGGACGTTTTGGGCGTTACGCTCATTACCGGCATGCCGCCGTTACGCGTTACATTTCGCCAAAATTACCGCCACGCAGGGGCCCTGTTACGCGTTACGCGGTAATAAAAAATTGACTTACAGTACTTAGGGACAGTGTGGTCACTGAAAGTGGCCAGAGTACACCTGAATGGGAAAGTCAGCGCGAAGAAGCCTCGTATATGAGTCGGGGCTCGCCCGTAGTCACAACCGCGAGAAACATGGACGGCGCGCAGTCGTAGTATGGCTACAAGTTCAATCGCGAGTACCAAGTTGGTCATTCAGCGCAATTTGAGCGTCGCGCAGAGAGCAGAGCATGCCTCGGAGCCAGGGGCGGTGTCAGACACCGTGCGTGTTACACAGTGACAATGCCAGTGCCGGTCCGATCGCCGCGCCAGTATATGTGAACGGGAGGGAGGAGGGTTCCACATGCGTATTCGTCGCACTCATCATCTGCTGAGCTTTCTTCTGCCGGATGCTAATGTTCAAACCACTCCCCGTGTAGGACCAGCGTCGTCCAGCAGCTCCCAGAGAATGAAGACGCTGACGGCGTCCGCTACACAGTATCGTCCGAAGATCATCAGGGTCGGAACAGAACGTTGTATGGGGCGCGGCGCGGTATCTGGATGAAGGGATGGTGATGGCGCGAGCGAAGATGCGGAGCGAGCCGAGCGCTGCCCTCTGTTTGCTTTCCGTATGCCGCGTCCGCCAAACACGCCGGTGACGCAACGATGACAGTTTTCGCTCCTATACGCGCGCTCATGGCCACTGGCGGCTATACTCTCGACGGCGCGCCTTGCTCAGCAGTACACGGACGGCGTCCCGTGACGGTTTGGCACAGCGGACGCGGCGGTGGGCGCCTTTTCCTGCGCTGAATCTCGCCGCCCAGCACGCACCACTATGTATTTGGGACCTAATTTCTTCCTTGGACCCTCACCACTTTTCCTGGTACCCACTATCTGCCTAGACGCGTATGCGGTGGTTCGCGCGCCGGAAACAGCTCCCGCTCTCCTACTCGCTCGCTCGAGACGTCGAATCTGAAAGACTCGCGGTCTTACCAATCGATTCACTTGCGCGTCCCACTCCTTGTTCGTCTCTACCCACCGGCGCTCGTCGCTCTTGTTCCCATTCTCGAACGCCTGGCCCAATCTGTCGTCCACATTCGCCGTTCGCCGTTACGCCACGTCCTCCCAGTATGGCGTCTCAAGTATCAAACGTATGCACGCATGCGAAACATTGTCTTTACCGGCCGTTTGAAACGTGAGCCTTTGCGCGTTGAGCGCTGCAACGCACGCGTCCCTGTTTGGCGAGCTTGTCCATGGCGCGCTGGCGAAGGCGACTATTCTCTCGCTGTACAACAGTGTGTGGGCAAGGAACGCCATTTTTCACGCGTCGAACGGTCATGCGCGTGCCGGCTGTTTGCCAAATGATCGTGTCCTCGTTGCGCACCTGCTTGACCTCCTCTATTCTCTTACGCCTACTATGCTCCTCAGCCGGTCTGTCTAGGTGATATCATTGCCTGAAGGTAGCGTAACTCTCTTCGGAACCACGTATAACGGCCACTTCGCGCTCCGTTATGGCCGTCTCAAGGATTCGAACATACCGAGCTCTAGTAAAATATGGTCCAGTACAGCGTATGCGTTTTCCTGCCGTTTGAGACGTCAACCTCTATACCCCGTTAGTGAATCGTAGCCTGAGCTATCGACGGAAAGCTATGGAAAGATGGACTGGACAGCTTCGATTCGGACTGGACAGCTTCGGTGCCGAGTATTCGCCGTCGAAGTCGGCCGTTGATTACGTAATCCGGGAGGGTTCTGGGAGAAATATAGGGTGTCTAGGGGTGGATATATAGTCTCAGAAATCATTTTCCCGTTGAGATCTGCGCGGGGCGCGCATTTGCGGACATCCGGCGTGATAGGTCCGACCCATCCGCAACAGATCTGCCTCCGATACGGAATTTCGTACCCCTATCATTCACACATCAAGTGCATGGATGCTTCCCCGCTCCATTCAATCCAAGAGAAAGGAATAAATGAGTCGGAGGTATCGGCTGTATCGCATTGTTTCGCCGATACGTCAAATGGGACGCCATTTGTCTTAACTCCGGATCAGTGACACAGGCTCTTGTTGTCACCGTACCCGCACCCTTGAGAACATTCAGGCAGAAAACGAGGCCCATTTATGACCTAGATGGTAGTTCAGTGCGAGATATTCCGTCTTGAACTTTGAGCCCGGGATAGTTCTGAGCCCGGTATCTCCGTTCTCCACTGGCACACTCTGCAGACCATCATAGCATATCAACACTGATGGAATAGGCAGAAACCTATCATCCCCGTCGGACATTTTACTGTAGCTAATTCCATTCTAAGGTTTTGACACCATTCGCTCCAAGGCATCCTAGATTTAATGTAATACAGCCAGCTATTTACAAGAAAGCGGATATGCATTTTCTGGTATTGATAGATTATCAGCTCATATACATTGGGGTACGAAATTCCGTATCGGAGGCAGATCTGTTGCGGATGGGTCGGACCTATCACGCCGGATGTCCGCAAATGCGCGCCCCGCGCAGATCTCAACGGGAAAATGATTTCTGAGACTATATATACACCCCTAGACACCCTATATTTCTCCCAGAACCCTCCCGGATTACGTAATCAACGGCCGACTTCGACGGCGAATACTCGGCACCGAAGCTGTCCAGTCCGAATCGAAGCTGTCCAGTCCATCTTTCCATAGAAAGCAGTCTACAGTTCTTCACTTCTCAATGACCGACCGAGTTCATCCGCAGCCGCCGACACGTATAAAGCTAGAGACATGGAAGGAGGCTCTACGCAATCAATCGCTTTCATCATGTGCTACCCTCTTTACCCGTCGAGAACACAAATTTCCTATTGGTGTGCGGCGCACACGACACAGCATTAGAGAGGTTGCGAAACGCCGGAATTTGCCTTTCACAGGTTGCGGTTGAAATTTCCGGAAATAAATTTCGGTCACTCTAATCATATTACCCGTGGCTGTAAATGCCTGGATACCATTCTACAGTGTCATGTAAGTATATACCGGTGGTCTGACGGGTTGCACAACCCCAGGTAGACTGCTGGCTGGGCGGGTGGCACTGAACCGGGGATGACGTCTCGTTCTCCCGTCCCTGACTGCGACTATACAGCCATCCTCAGTACCGCACGCGCGGCAGAATATCTTATACTGTACATTGTCAGATTATAGAGCCATACAATGCGCCATGTCTGGAGGAATAAGGGGTCGGAGAAACAAAACCGGAATTTTGACCGCAACCTGTATGAAAGGCAAATTCCGGCGTTTCGCAACCTCTCTAATGATACAGATTATGAGAAGCTAGCCTAACTAGTCGTCGATTTGGGGGGATGTGTGCGCACGGAGAGCTCTGGCGTCCAACGGTACGAAATATCTCGGTCCGTTTCCGGGTGTCGACAATAGTATAAGACCGGCTGAAACGCTCCTGACCGATCATGATCGCGCTCATCATCTGCTATATTACTTCACAGTAGGGCTTTACATGCATTATTGTGTAGTTCAGCTTCAACTCAGAACAATCCTTATCCGTACGCATGAGCCTGGCAGCCCTGTGGTGACGATTGGCCGTTCTGTGGATCAGAAGCAACGACACAGTTTGTCGAGACAACTTGCAACGTCTCTGTCCCTCCATTGCCGACAAGTCGTAACACAAACGGTGCCAGAAGTAGCGCATCTCGGAGTGCAGGATCTTCCGTCAGACTCGGACCGGACATTCTGAGAGCATCGGGAGAGATGGAGCGCGGCGGCCGGCCCGAAGTATTAGAATCGAGAAGGGAAGGGCGAGCTAGTATATAATGTCGCGGCCGCACAGGTTCACAGCTCCGGTCACAGTGCACACATCTCCCATCATCTGCTAGCCCAGTCGTTACACGTAGACAGAACGCTAGCCACATTGGTCGTGGTGACGATGGTATAGCGAGGGAGCCTTCGACCAGCTACGAATCTAGTACCACTTGAACAGCCTACAAAGCGAGACCGTCATATGCAGCTGCCCTGTCTAGTGCACGCTCGCCGAAACTTGTGCAGGACACACATGTGGCGGGACGGGTCAGGGTGTTGAGCGCGCCGCAAACAGTCCAGACGAAGTTCAAGACGTAGCGCAAGGAGTTAAGGTGCAATATGAGGCCTGGCGTAGACTTTTATTGGTCCAGAACGTCCACACCGTCGTCTGTACGAGCCGTGGCAGAGCGTGACGAGAGCAGGGACAGAAGATGAGCTAGGACATGACGAACGACGGTAGTTTGTGCGATGAGTATCGGTGCCGTCGGTCGCTGGTAAGCAACTGCGCACTGTTTTTGACAACGGAATCCAGGTGCGAGTGGCGAGAAGGGAAAAGGTTGCGCGGTCGCTGCCGGCCGGCCGCGTGCTCTCCTCTTCCCACTCGCCTGCTCGCCCAATTATCCCTGCACCCACCGCGCACGCATGGATCTGCCATTACCATTGACGCAACCCTACGCCCTATTGCGCTGTCTGGCTGGACGCGCCCGGCCCTGCCGGCCCCTGGAGTATAGACGGCGTACATTCAATGGATCATTTCCCGGTTATTCAAGCGTTGCTGCAATGGATCAAGCCCGCGTGTTTCCGCGGATACAATGCATGGATTCGCGGAACGCATCCGGCCGTTTCAAGCCTTGCACCGCGGATGCTCGCGCAAGCCATGCATTGCGCACTCGGCGCCCCAGAGAAATAGAGTCAAAAGGCCGGACGAAGGGTCGAACCAGAGACCTCAAATTAACGAGGGTCGAGTCCTACTACTTCGCCACGGTGGTGCTTTCCTACGTTACCGGCCGGATGTATATGAACCCTGTCCGCTCGCAGGCCGCCCAAATGAGCAATAAATAAATATTTTGCGCCGTGCGGAACTTGAAAGTGATAAATAAATAAATAATATTTGCCTCAGCCAGGCACAGCGCCGGCAGGCGGGATTGGCACTCGGGTATAAGCACACATCGCCGACACACACACACAGACAGGTTGGAAAAAAAATCTGTATTGGTTCCAGCACCTGGGTAGAATACATGTGTGGGCGGGTTACGAGCGTGGCAGTTAAGGAGCGCGCGGGGAGCTGGGGTGCAGCAGGGTAACGGGGCGTGTTAGGACGGGACGAAAGACATACAGTGGTGTACAAGGAAGAATACGATGAGAGGGTGCATGAGGAGCTGGGGTCCGAGAAAGCGACGGGGTGCGAGAGGGTGACAAGACGGGAGAGGGTGGGACGGAACTGGACAGCGTGGGGTGGAGCGACGGAGTGGGGATGTTGAGCACGACAGGGGGACGGGCGAGGTGCGCGTCCTCAGGCCCCTCGTTCACGCACCCTCCGCGACCGGAGAGTGAGCTCGCTGCTCTATGCGGCATGCGGACTGCGCGGTAAGCTCGACTCGTGCAGCGGCCACAGCGAGCTCGTGGTCGACGGGGTCACACGAAAGAGAGAGAGTGTGACCTCCATGCGGACACCGCGCTCGCGCAACGCCCGAGATTGTCCTCAGCTATCTGTGTTACGGTCAGTAAGATGATGATGCACAGCGAAAGGAGGCAAGCGACCTACGAGCTATACGACTGATACATTCCTGGCACACTCCTCGTCCACAGGTCCAGTCCAGCGGTCCCGCCGAGCCTCGCATCCTCCGCCGCGGGCGAGGCGCACACAACAGCGCGGGCCAGCCATCCTCTTATGCCGCTTCGATCGTCTCCGTACTCGTAGGTACCCTGCCTCCCCCTCGTCAGCACACGCTCCTATCGCTGCCTGCGCGCATCGGCGCTACGGGATTGGTAGTCGCCGTCGTCCGTAACGGGCGCGGTGAGGGAGCACGTGCCACATCGGAGTCGTTGTAAGGAAGGACGTTCGACGTCGACGGGGAATGAGACGTCCGGCGTGCAAGCGAGCACGGCACCGTTCTCGTGCGGGCGCAACGCGAGAGGTCGAGGACACGCCGCCGTGCGAAGGTGCGCGGCGCCTGCCTCATGCGAGTGCAAGGGAGAGGTCGAGAATGGGCCGTAACGGGTGGACGGACGGGTGGTCATGCTGCTGCTCGTCGTCCTCAGCCGCGACGAAAAAAAGGACCAGGCGGCGGCGGCAGGTGCGATATCGCTGTTGAGTCGCGCCCACGAGTTCGCGAACTGCACGTACGGGCCGTGTGGGGAGAGGACGCGTGTCGACGGGCCGCTATGTAAAAAAAAATTGAACGCGTCAGCGTTCCGCATCAAGACAATAAACGAGCCGAACATACAGTGGGCACGGCGAGATTGACTGCGTGAGCCAGCATGCCATCGTAGACGAGTGGGCCACAGGATGCCCATGTGTGGTGTTGGCGATCTAGAAAAAAAAATCGACCACGTCAGCGTGCTGTCAAGGCAGGAAAAAACAGGGAGCGACGTACCACATGCTTAGAGCGTGCGAATACGGTAGATGCGTCGTGCTTGAAGGCGAGGACAGGTCGGTGGGGCGAACCATGGGTGGCAGAGCGCGCGCGACGAAAAAAAACGAACGACCCAGACGGTCAAGAAGGCCGTATAACCGCGCGTGTGTGTCGGGGACGAGAGCTGGATGGGCAGGATAGCTGGAAAGGGTGGCGTGGTGTCCACAATTGTGGGTTGTCGACCGACGTAGGAGGAAGAGAGCAAGATGCGGAATGAGCCGACCCGGCCTCACCGCTCGCGTTTACCTTCTCCCTCCCTTCATCTCTCGTGCATCTCACAAGAGAGGCTTAGGGGAATACGAGCTCAAGTATTGCAGCTAGAGCTGTAGCTGTATTGGTAGTCCTCTAGATCTCATCAGGGCTCACAAATGAATCGGCATGCAGATGTAGCGCACATATATTGAGATTACGCATCGTTTCGCAAGCTCTTCTACGCAGAGCAAAGGCCCCAGACCCTTGAGAGTATAATGTACGAGGTCTGCGTACCTGGCCAGTGTAGAATAAGTTAGATATAGCTCTCTGTGGCGAGGGAGCATCGCAGGAACAGCTGTTCACTACGTTCAGCAAGAGGATGAACTACACCGTACTATGCGTGCTTCGTGCTCTCGCCTCTCATTGCAGGCCAAAGAGCAGGAGGGTAATTAATCTATCCACAGAAAGGAAGGGATGTTCAGGCGCTGGTAGTGGGAGTCTACAGTATGTCGTCCAGGTGTTGACCGTCACGGTGTTGTGCGGTCGAACTGCGCATCTCTTCGTTCTCCCCGTCGTCTGTCATCCTCCCCGTGCGACGGAATAACGACAGCCTGGTGTAAGGTAGGATATGTGCTGAGTCTGTACGCTGCTGAGGGGATCATTTGCCTATATAAAGCCAGACAGTGAGGACAAGGTCGGAAACGCGTGAACAGACCAACTTCGTGCCAAAGCCCCACGACAATGTAAGCTCCTACAAAATACTGGACCAGCTGAGATAGCTAATACACGCATCATAGTGGATAGTCGTCTAAAAGAGAGTGGCATGCACAATGTGTATGTGCAGAAATTTCAGGAGAGCCGATCTCTCAAACTGTACACCGACACCACAGGACGATGATGACAGGCACTGCACACTCTCCCAGCAGATTAGAAAGACATCCAACTGTACTTGAGCATGCTCAGGCGTTCACATGAGGTCAGCAGCACTTGCTCTCATACTCGCGCACATTTGCACGCAGCGCTAACATAGTTCCGCACTGCACAACGAGAATTCCTGCACTGAGAGCTTTCGCTATGGCTATAATATATCAGGTGCTACACGGAGAGAGACGGGGCGTCTACATTAACTACAAGGCTGGAGACGTGGGACGAAGACAGGCGTGCACCGGAATATAATCTTCAACTTTGACAGGAAAGACTTACAGTAACGCATAGTGGGGAGAGACGGCGACGGAGAAACGGCTCCGTGCTTCGGTAGTCCTTGGTGCGCTTGCAATGGTACGGCTTGGGCAGATCGACGCAAGTGAGTAAGGCGGATGGAGTCCGACATCTCACGCGAGGAAATGGCAATCTTGTTTGCATACGGCGCAAGCGAGAGGTCGGCGTCGCCTTGCACGCAAAGATGTCGTTGATGAACGAGTTGAGGATGACCATGACCTCGTTCGATGTCGGGATGGACCTGCTGCGCTCTTCCTGCGCATGTGAGCCTCGAAAAATGGCCCAAGATCAACGACGGCGACGTACAATTGAGGATGGAGGACGAACGGGACTCCCTGCGCTCATCCTCGCTGTCAGAGACGGTATTCGAATAGCCTGAATCGGCGTGGACCTACTTCGGGATGGGCGGGCGTCAGAACACAACGCCCTCGCGTACGGACAACCAGAAGCTTACCCATGCGGTGGACGGGGCCAGCGGACGCAGACAATATGTAGCGGTAAGGGGGCTGATAGAAACGCGAGGAGTGGGACGTCGGCGCTGCGCGTGCGAAGTGAAGTCGCGGCGGATGAGGACGTAGCGCGCATTGCCCGACGGCGGCGTGCACGCTGGTTACGCCGGTCTTGACGGTACCAAGGACTGTGACTGGATGGCCGCCTCGTAGTCCCCTGGCAGATGGTGGCTGCGTTCTTGCACGCGGACGCGGCGCTGAAAGTGGGCGGGCCACGATGGTCGCCAAGACAGGCGAGGCGACGTGCAGCTGCTACAGGGAGTGCACGTCGACATGCGGACTCGCGATCTACGAAGAATATTAGTTTGCTGCAGTCGTACGAGGAGCGCGGGCGCGTAGTGTGCACGTACCAGCAGAGGAAAAAAAACCCTGCGTTGCACCCGTTCGTCACGCGCTCGCGATTGCTCGAGATGTTGGAGTCATCGGATGCAATTCAAGTTTCTGCGCACTGCGGCTGGCTGCGGTGCGGAATCATGTTCTGAATCATTTGGACTCATTAGAATAATCTCGAATAATGTACTGACTCGGTCTCTATGTATATAAGCGAGCTCTCAGCTCGTAGAAACCTCGTCTGTAATCACCAACGGTCTCACAACCGGAGTGTTTAACTCAAGGCGGAACTCGGGCTGAACTCGGTTCACCCGTTAATTCCGACATTACAGACCAGTTACAACACTCGCTCAGCTCTCTATGGCGTCCTCTACATCTAACTCGCTTCTGTCTCAAGTCCCGAAGCTCGATGGGACGAATTGGGCAGATTGGAAGTTCGCCATTTCGATGGTTCTGCGCAAGACGGGCGCATGGGACATCGTTAACGGCACGATCACGAGGCCTGCCGGGAGCACTCGCGACGCGAAGGCTTGGGACGACTTCGCCGCAGACGCCCTGGTCACCATCGGGCTCTGTGTCGAACCAAGTCAATATCAATATATTCAAGATGCGGCTGACGGCACTGCGGCATGGGATTCTCTCAAGAAGAAGTACGAGAAGAACTCCCGCGCGAACCGTATCGCCCTCAAGCGTCAATTCTACGGCTTCAAACACGACCCTGACCAGCCGATCCACGTCTATATCGCTGGGATTACGGGTACCGCGCGCAAGCTCAAGGCGATCGGTGTCAAAATCAAAGACACTGACGTTATGGACGTGCTCATTCTGAACCTCGCACCCTCGTGGAGCTCTATCGCTGGGACGCTTAGTACTACTCTGGACGATCTCGCGTCCATCGATGACGTCACGGGAGCCCTGATCGACGAGGAAGGAAGGCGAGGCGACGAGCAAACATCGTCTATTTCGGTGGCTATGATGGCCCGCCAGCCGACTTGCTGGAACTGCGGGAAGGTTGGGCACAAGAAATGGAAGTGCCCGGAGCCGCGGAAGGAGAAGGACTCGACGGAGAAGTCGAACCTGTCCGTGCTGTCCGACGCGCAGTACTGAGGACAGGAGGAGGATAGTGACGGGCACTATGGGAAAACCCGAAAGTCTGACCGGCAGACAAGGAAAACCGGCGCTGGCCAATCGAGATGGCTGAAGATCTCGCATCGGGCGCGATGAGGAAACGCAGGAGGAGATGCTCAGAAACCTCTCATTGAGGAGGAGTGTTGGAGTCATCGGATGCAATTCAAGTTTCTGCGCACTGCGGCTGGCTGCGGTGCGGAATCATGTTCTGAATCATTTGGACTCATTAGAATAATCTCGAATAATGTACTGACTCGGTCTCTATGTATATAAGCGAGCTCTCAGCTCGTAGAAACCTCGTCTGTAATCACCAACGGTCTCACAACCGGAGTGTTTAACTCAAGGCGGAACTCGGGCTGAACTCGGTTCACCCGTTAATTCCGACACGAGACTTATTCGCTACGTGAAAGATCCCTGCAGCGGGCACGGTAGAGGGCGTAGGTGGAGCAGCGCCAGCGAGGGTGGTGGAAGAGGGAAGGAGCGAGCGGTCCACCCCGACTAGCGCTGATGCTCTCAGCCGCCGTCCTGCTCACCACGAGTCACTGCTTGGAGTGCACGGGATGCTGATAATTATCTTTTATCATTTTGTGTGGATTTTCTGCGGTCGTTCTTCTGCACAGCATGTAGTACGTACGCTCGTGCGGGCAGAATTGAGCAGATTTTATTTGGAAGAAAAATAGCGCCGGTGGCGAGGCTGATGGGAAGCGCCGGCGCGGGCGCGGGCGCGCAGTGCCGACGAAAGCGGGGGCGCGGGGCGGCGGCGGCGAGGCGCAACCGGCGGAGGGCCGGGCAAACAGCGCGGGGCGGCGGTAAGCGGGCGGGATCCGATGAGCGCCCGTGCCTGGGATAAGGGTCCTGGCAGGGCGCCCAGAGGACCCTGTGGATAAGTCCACACAGCCCCAGAGGATATACTCCCGGGAGGATAAGTCTCCCAGGTCCCGCTTTCGCCTTTTTGGGGGTTATCCCATCCCTTGTAGGGCCCAGCACTATCCGTCGCGCAAAGCTTGGATGGCGCGCAACGCATCCGCGAAACGATGCATTGTTTTTACGGTAACTCGTGGGCTTGATCCATTGCTGCAAGGCTTCATTATCCGTCTTTTTCATCCCTTGAATGTACAGGTATGGCTGCCCTGGAAATAGTTCAGTTGTGCGCGCGCGCGAACGACACCGAAACACGCGCAACTGCTCACGCGCCAGATGGGCTGAGCAGTCATAAGACTCTTGTCTTCCAACTAAGGCTGACGTACGATGGCGCGGCTTGCAGCGCTCCGCTTTTGTCGCTCGTCGTCGTCCTGAGCCTGTTGTTGTTCGAGTCTGCCGGGCCGAAACATGCCACTCGCTACGTGCGCAGCGAGAAATGGTCACCACGTTTCGCGCTATGGCACATTGCACTACCGCGCTGACTCAAGGATGACTGTGCTACGTTCTACTCGCTAAGCGCGTCCACTACTCCACGCCACCACTACGTTCCGGCCATCGTGCATCTGGAATTGCGCAGGGGCTCCTCCGATATCGTCACGCGTCTCTCGTCTGCCCTACACGTATCCATGGACACTATTCAGCGACGAGCGGACCGTCGTCAGCGCTCGTCGCCATCGTCGCCGGCCCGCTGCGATCAGAAGCATCCTGGTTTTATGCGGCTGTCTGCGCAGACTGTGCACTCTTCGACGACATTGCAAGTCTCATATTTGCACTACGCCTCTCGCATATCCTCGCCTGACAATGCTCGTTACTGTCGCTGCTCTGGCCCTGCTGTTCTCCGCGGGCGGTGCATTCGCATCTAGATCGGAAACTTGTACGAGGTACGTTACCAGATAGCGGATAGGTCTTGTGTGTGTTTATCATCTGACGTGATTCGTGGCTGTGGACAGGAAGATGCACGGCACTGTGTACATCTTCGTGGGTGCTGATGAGAAATCGTCTGTGCCCGTCGCTGCTCTGTTACTCACAACCCACACCACTTGCCTCCCGTCCTTCCCCACCACGTCACTGCCGTGTCCGTCCCCACTGTATCCTTTATCGGGCTATCAGGTTTGCGCGACATATTTCCTCCTCCCGTCCTCGCGCAATTTACGGTCTTCGTTTGTAAGTTCCAATACACCCTGCATTTACACTGGGATTGCGGCGTGAATGGATCGACATCGGTAATGCGGGACGGCATGACACATGCTACGTTCCTGTACTCGGAGAGAACTCGAAACTATAAAACTATCAGCGTAGCCGAAAGTACTCCACCATCCTCTCGGGTTCGCTTTCATCATCTGCTATATTTACTGTACAGCGTGTTGTATTACACATCCTAACCATCACCAATACCCACATACGGCTCGTACTGTGTAAGCAGGATTGGAACCGATGCTGTTTTCGGCGTGAATCGACGGGCGTCGCAGAACAAAGTTATCCAAGTTCAACTGTAACGTCGTGGTTGAATCATAGGAAGGAAAGAAAGACAAACGGGAGACATATGAACGTTTCCTACTCCCTTCCATGACAGCCTGAGCACGTGAAGTCCCCGCGGTGGCGTCTGTGTCTTTACTTGTCCGGTAGATCGCTCAGGACACGATCTGCAGTAGGATTTGAGTATGTATAAAACGTGAGGCATCGTCATTTCTGATGCTGATCATTCAGCTCCTACTCACACTCATCATCTGCTGTTTTCTCCCGTACACTCTCGATTGGGCTGTCTACATCCGCGCACTGCTCGTTCCTTCACCTCCTCGTATCATCATAGTCCCAGCTCGATCGAACCAATCACGACGAAGGCAGGGCACCATGGTGCTTCGGCGCTGCCCAGGGCACTCTTCCGCGTCTGAAGCTTTGCAATGCACCAGCACGTACGGAGAGGTTGAATCATGGCTCTGGACGGTTATAAATTTACCAGCCCAGGTCTACTGTAATCATTCTGATCCTAACCCGCCCTCATCATCTGCTGTATTTCCCTATGCAGGGCGTCGATACTTCACTTACTCGAGGTTCGGATATGTGAAGCACAGTGAGCAGTTACTCAAGGTATCGTCACATGGACTCAATGTCGGCTATTTCTGGGTCGGATGCGAGTGGACTGGCATAGGTGGAGATAGACTGTGTGTTTCCGTCAGCATGTGCGGGGACAATAACGGACATCGAGTCGGATCGCGGCCAGCGACTCGGAGGACTTGACTCTTAGTTCCGACACGATAAATGCTGAAGGATATAAATCGCGCTGACTATGCGCATTCAGGCCCCTTTCTTCATTGTACACGCACTCATCATCTGCTATCCGAACGCTTTACACGTAGCTAGGGCATCTGAGTACATTCAGACACGGCGACGCCTAAGGGAAAGCCAATTGACAGTACAGTACTCGATGCATTCGAAGACACTGGGCGGGTTCCAAGACCACATCCCGGCCTGGCGATAGTGTCGACGACTTCGAAGGATTTTGGCACAAGTACCGTGAATGAGTCGCCGCCTGGCTGGTCGTGTTGGGAGATCGTTCGACCAGCCTACGCGACGCACTCGTCGTTAGACAGCGCGAGTTCGCTAGAAGGGTACGCAGAAGCAGGGAGCAAAGTCTGCCGTTGCGACCGTCCACTCGACTAAGAGACGGACAACGTGTATGTGCGTCTAGAGGGGACGAGAGTCACACGTCGCAATCGAGCCAAGACAGAAGTGAAAAAGGCAGCAGACTCGAGGAGTTCTGCATCCATCCGCGGGATCCTGAATGGACGTCGGATGGACAGAGCACTCGGGCCGGGGAAGCAGAGAAATCCGGTGGGGTCGTAGAAAATAACAAAAGCAGGTGCGCAGTCGGCGGTCTAACGCTCCGAGTCGCAATCCCCACCGCCGTCATCATCTGCTATTCATCTGCACAGCTCCCGGATTCGCGCAACTTATCGCTGGGTTGGGGTTGAGCGCGTTGTAACCGTCCTCTCCAGCGACAAGTGCCATTGTAGATAGGCACCGAGGCTTAACGAGAGCCAAGAACTTCGCGACAGGTCAAATGCGGAACGGAAAAATCCGGGAAACTACAGCAAGTAGCGAGCGTTCTTGTCGAAGAAGCGGCTGATTGGAGCGATACCATGAGCTTGAACGTACGTTTGTATGTTATCCGTGCGGCGCTATAGGCGAAAGACAACAAGAGTTACCGGTGCAGTTGAGGACGTAAATTATTTTCCAGCATCGCATTCAAGTCGAGCTCGAAAGTCCCGGCGAGCGCGGTGTACATACCGCCGCAGCGAACCGTGGCTGCGCGCAATAGCTATTTCAGGCGTCTGGCGAGAAGAGGGCCGCTAGTCCAAAAACATCAGGTGGACAGAGCTGTAGGCAGACGGTCTGCAAGAGAGAGCGGGTTCCAGGGAGAGCCAAGCCCTCTGGACACGCGAGCGACCGGGCCGGTGGGCGTATACATATAGCCAATGCGACGCAGGTCCATTCCACAGCTGTCAACGCTCTCATCATCTGCTACGCTTGCCTCAACGAGATTGTTCTGTTGACCGCAGATGTAGCGCGCAGCCAGCGGCACAGACACGACGGTAACTTATTATAGTTACAGAGCGCCTGCCAATACCGTGGCACAGGAATGTGGCAAGGTATCCAACGTGATAGGATGTGTGCTTTAGAGGGGAAATATGCAAGGCAGCGAGTCGCGCGCTATTCGGTCGTGCGGGTGGTGATCATGATGGCAGGAGGAAAGGATACGGAACGAGCCGAGCACGCTTTTTCCTCTGCCTTCCATGTTGCATTTGTCACGGAAGCCAGTTCCGGGACGCTGACCGTCTGAAAGCACTCGAACCTGTACGCGTGCGTCCACGGCGCTTCCTGGAGCGCTGTACGCAGCGTGCTCTGGCCTGTTGCGCGCGACGACACCGATGGACGCATTGGGCGCACTGCGAGCGCCTTGTCCGGGCTCGAGCTCGCTGCTTACGTATTTCAATACCGCGCGCTCTGTATAGAGCTTGCTTGCGGATCACGTCAAGGGTGCGCGACGAGGTCGGACATTTGATCACATGTATAACGACCGGTTCTCCACGCGCGCGCGCTGTCGGCCGCAACACTCGGCACTCGCGTCGCGCGTAGCACTATACTCGCCTTTCCCGCTTTTGTCAGCTCCTAGGTCGAAGGTCACCCACAAGCGCGTCATGCGGCTGCCTCGCATATGTTGTGTACACGCGTCTTTGGCCTGCACGAATACTCGGACTCGCTACAACGCGCCATTGTCGACTTCGTATCTCGCGCCTGCCGTCCATCCTCCCCGTTCCATCTGAGTAGCTCAGTGTTTGGCGTCTGAAGCATTCGACAAGATACTAGGCGTGACGACTGACGCGGATGGTGCGCCGGCGCCGCTCCTTCGTAACCGGGTACCGTTCCCTCTCGCATCGGTTACTATTCCTCATACGCGTTGGTCACAGGCCGGGCGTGGGCTTTGTCTTCAGGCGGGTTGAGCTGCTGTCCCTCGTCTGAACGTGCGCCAGCTGCCGGTGTCCAGCGCCACGTCCTTTACCGCAGCTACTTGTCTGGCGTGCTGGTGTGTAATCATTGCCTAATAGTGACTGGTTTGAGCTGAAAATACTGGTCCTTGGCGAATATGCTGCAATCAATGGTTCGCTGCGCGGCACAACCGTAAAGTCTGGTTCCTCAGCGCGTATAAGACGCGTGAATTGCGTGTCCGAGACACCACATCAGAATTGTCACTTCGCCCTCGAGCTCGTCATCTGCTACCCTAGAGTACAGTCGATGATGGTCCACGATATCTCTGACGCAATGTGCAACGAACAGGTTACACACAAAGCCTCATCACTGTCAGCCAACCCGGAACCCACGACGCTCGTGATACGCACACATCGATCAGTGTTGGCGGATGGTATGCAGGTACTGCGCCTTCTCTCTTATAGAGTATAGTTGTCCTAGTGGACAAGCGGATAAGCAGCGCAATCCGCAGCCCATCACGTTTAACGGATGATTTCGCAGCAGATTCAGTAGTATAGGAGCCAGTACTCCTATCGAACTCCTCATCCGCTATAGAAATTGTTGCAGATTGTCAATCAGCCTCTAAAGTGAGGTTTAGGACCTCAGCAGAGCGCGATAGGTCTTTGTTATGACTCCAGTATGGAGCAATACAGTTCATTGACTCCTCTCCATTGAGTTACCACCCTGGAAGGACTTGAGCTGTTAATGCCCCCTGCGACACTTCCGTGGAATCTGGTCACCGTGACTGTCGCATAAAACCGAGGAACCCGACTCGGATATCCAGAGGTGCTGCATATAAAGGTATACATGGGGTATGGAGTCTCATTAGTCCAGGCGCACTCATCATCTGCTATTTCCGCGCACAGAGCTGCTGGTCATGCTACATGCACACATGGGGATTGACGATGTGTTCCAGCTCATTATAGGAGGACTAAGAGCGCGCACCCTGCCCGAATAGATAACTTTCTACGCTCGCTGTCCGAAAACATGTGGCGCAGTTTTCCCGGCGATCGACGAAGAAGCTGTCCCACATTTTTGAACCAGTCGTGATACCTATTTGCGCTCTTCGGACCGGTGGGGTCAATCGCAACTCATTGCCAAGATGCGGGACAAGGTGCGGGTAAGAGGAAGGGAAACCAAGGGGGTGGCCGGAAGCAAATACGGAACCGGATGTATAGGTGGGTGGGTCTCCGAAGGGGCCACCACAGGATTTTGTGACCCTCAAAATTTGCTTCCGAAGACCTTTGAAGCAAACATAGAAAGCAAGGGATGGAGAATTTTTAGCTCCCAGTGCAGTTGTAGAGCAGTGGCCTCCATTTCCAATTGGGGCTTGAAGTTCTGAGCACTTCACAACTCTCCTACATCATCCCACTTCTATTGAAGGCGACTATAGATAGCTCCGGAGTCAACTGCACACGGAGTCCGCTATCATTACGGGTGTTTATACACTTTATAGACATGTGGGACATGTCAGCTTGGGCTGATATAGCTCTGCCGCTTTGCAGAGATCCCCGGGACGGAACCAAACGGAGGCTAATCCGCGGACTCGGAAGTAAATCCGCGGATCGTAGGTGGGTGGGTCGCCCTCGAGGCCGTCCCAGCGCGAGGCGACCCCGGGTGGCTATTTGCTTCCGGCCACCCCCTTGAGGGAAACCGGGACTTCACCCCAATGTGTATATGAGGCCAGCGTACAGTGGAGCGCAGTGTTCAACGGCTACGTAAACACCGCACTCATCATCTGCTATTCTCCTGCACAGTCGTCTCGCATAGATCCTACCCCTCTATGCACAAGCGCGGGGCACAGGGACGCTTTTGTCACCAAATTGAATCATTGTTGGGAGGCATGATGTGGCATACGTTTGGTCGAGTCGAGCTCGGTTGCGCGCTGGGAATGAGTTCGGAGGAAGCGAACCCTTGCACAGCATCGAGAGCTTCAAGTGCCAGCATCAACAGCAGTCAAACCTTGGGGAGGAGAACGTGCTAGATCACCTATTCCTGGGGGAATTCGGCGGCGAGAGGTGTGCAGTACGGCACGGATAGATCAAATCTTCCAGGTCCTGACGTGTTCGCGCGCTCGCAGTGCGAAAGGCCCGTTCCTCACAGACCCGAGCTCGGGGCCAGGGGCCAGCTGGATGCATCATGAAGGAGATTCGGCTTCGCGTTCGCATGCCACAGTCGTGCCAGCTCGAACGCGTACAACATAGTTCGCAGCGGCTGGAGGACAGAGTCTGGAATTTGGCCCAGTCCCCGAGCGTGTGCGGGTCCATTCCGTCTTCTTCGAGCGACCCACCGCGTCGTCGTCTGTCACGGTGCGTAGAGCCGTTCGCCTACATCAGCCCGCGCCGCGTTTCGATTAGCAGTAGGCCAGACGCGACACTGAAGCCACGACGAGACGCAACTGGGAGAAGAGGTCCGCGCTCACGCTTTGCCGTCCAACATCGCCCGGGGAGAAGTTGAGATTTATTGACGAAAGGGCAGCCATGCGCTCGTGCGAGCGACGCTGTCGTGCAACCTGTTTGCAAACGACGCCGCGCCGTTGCGCCCAGTAGTAGGGTGTTGGCAGCCACGTCGCGCTCGCCCAAGCATTGGCCATAAATTCGCGCGCGACGGCTGCCGACCTTCTGCGCGTAGACGTATGCGCTCTGGTCGAACGGAACACGGCACCTATGAATCGAAACCTTTTCCCAACCTCCTATACAGCGTGCACGTGGCGAGAGGCAGCCGATACGCCGTAAACAAGCAACGGCGCAGGTCGACGAGAGATCTTGGTGTCGGCGTCGCTACAGAGGTCACTGCAAGGCGAGGAAAGGCGAATAGAGAGCGGACGTAGATGCACAGCGATGCACGCGCTTGGGCATGGCGCGGGGCACGCGGCGCGGTGGGAAGAGCATCGCGAGCATAAGCAAAGAGGCAAGCGCCCGTTGGTCAAACACCGTCCCGGTTAAGCCGTGGGCGCTTACGCGTCTTCCCTCCTCCGCTCACTCCTGTCGTAGCGCTTGGTGGCTACACCGTGTCCGCCTAGACACGCTCACCTCGAAGTCTGTCATACCCCGCCCGTGGGCCGTTCCTGATGCCTACACTTGACGTATTATGGCCGATTGCGCGAAAGTGCTGCTTAACCAAACGGACGCGATGGTAAGCACTGTAGCTGACTGATGGGCGCTCTCATAGTACAGTATACGCACTTTTACCGCACTCGCGATACCAAAGCAGATGCCCCAGCAATGTCTAGCCACCTGGCTCGCGCTCGCGTCCTTGACTCGCGGTTGCTGCGTCTAGGAATTTCGTGCGCCGTATCTTGTCTTGTATTGAAGTCAAACGCTCGCGCACTGTATCGGTCTTTCAGTCCTCATACTCGACTCGCTCGTTCACGTTCGCGACGGTATCTCGGGCGATTGAAGGCGCTCGGTCAAACCGAGCGCGTTCACTCTGTCACCGCCTCACTACGCACCTCAACGGCCCAGTTCTGGCCCGCATTACCCCTTTACCCTTATTTTCCCGCTAATCCACGCGACCGTGTCTCCATTCTACCCCGTCTCAATGTCTTTGGGTCACATTGCCAGGCGGCACGAACCGGTCCATATCCATCTAGTAGGCTCTCAAAACGCTTGGACACGCTGCCTCCCGTCCGATCTTGACTATGACTGTGACGCTCTAGGTCTAAATTTCTCAGCGTTACGTACGTGACTCGCGTCCACGATCCTAGCTCCACAAACGGATACGGTCCCAGGCTGCGCACCTCTCTCGAACCACCCGTAGCTCTAGTCGACGGTGGAACGGACTATCTATCTCGCATCCTGTTATGTCTGTGGATACGACGGCACCACTGTGTTCTGCGTTAGTGGAGTGGCAGTCCTGAACGCTCCTGTCCACGTGCGCCGTTCGACGTGCTCCTTCCTGCCCCAGTCCCGGACCACGTCTCTGTCTGTCCGACAGCCGGCCGCTCCTCCGATGAATTCAACTGTCGCACGTTTCCATCGTCCAAGATCCAATCAGGGCGAGCGCTTCCCCGAGAACTGTATCGCCACGTTCAGTACCATATATAGTTGGTCACAGCGTCTGAAGTCGCAATCCCCTGTCGCCGTCGCTATCATCATCTGCTACTCTTTTGCACAGCTCCGCTTGGGAGAGATTGCATAGTTCCGCTTGGGAGAGAGGAGCACTGGCCCTGAACGTTCGAGGAACACGCTGAATACGAAGAAGAAGAAAACAGCTTGCTGCCGCATTGACGGACGAGTAGCCAAACTTCATGATCCTATACACCTCCCTATACCTGTCTGGCGGCCTGGAATCCCTCTATACCAGCTGTTATACATAGATGTGCCTCGGATGGAACGCCGGAGGCGAAAGAAATGCGGACCGGTTTCTTCTCTTGCACGAGCCGGACTCACGACGCCATGGTCAGTATAAAGGCCAACTGCTTGCAGAGCGAGCTTGCTACCATTCATAGCCATGTATCTCACTCAGCATTCTTCTTTCTCACTGTTGCGGGCAAGAAGACGACATAAAAATGGGGAATCCGGCATGATTTACACCATCTATCTCATCAGTCTATCGAGCAAGCAGGGATGACTGCTACAATTCTACACCGTTTACTGTAAGTCAATTTTTTACTACCGCGTAACGCGTAACGGAGCCCTCGGGCGGCGGTAAAAAACGCGTTTTGTAACGGCTAACGACGTACCCGCGGTAACGCGCGTAACGGTCCCAAACGGTAGCGAGACGGTCCGGAACCAAAATTTCCGGCCGCTCCGCGGCGTGCTGTGCTCAGGGAGACTTATAGACCTTATAAAACGCAATTAGAGACATTTTAAAGCCTCCCTGGCTATCCCAGAGACATCTCCCCGGCCGAAATCAGTACAGATATGCAGGCTTTCGTGTTGATCGCGGTAACTGCGTAACGGTCACACTAGGTCGCCGGTAATGAACTTTCGATGTAACGGCGGTCAGGCGGCGGTAATAATAAATTGACTTACAGTATATTGTAAAGCAACGTAAACGCTGGCCATGCGCGCTGGGCGCTCGGTCTGTAGATCGAGTGAAACCCTCGATCGAGTGAACCTCCCGCCGTAGTTGCGTCCAACATGTATAAAACTACCCGTACACAGCTATACATGCTGCTGTATCACTCTCATCATCTGCTGCTCTTCAAGACACATTC
>KV425964.1:0-13619 GCA_001632375.1 Exidia glandulosa HHB12029
TCGGCGTGCGTCTCCACGGTCGACGGGAAGTAGAACACTGACCCGCCAGCGACGGCGTTGTCGTAGACCTCGGGGACGCGCCCAACGATCTGGGCGATAGCTTTCTTAGTGGCCATGGGGCGCGACGGTGGTATGGCAAGTGCGCGAGATTTGACGGTCCTCGGCAGATGCAGGCAAGACGATTGAAACAAGCGGATCTCCATGATCCACAAGCGGGGAATGCGCACGGACCTTGACAAGTGGCGCGGGATTAGCGTCGCTGCTCTCCTTTGGAACTCACCGGCCGCTTGGCTGAACCACATCCTTATGCCCTACGTAGCCAGGATGGGGATTCTTCCCGAGACGCAGATAGCTTCGCATCAGGGCATTCAGGCCCGCGATCTCACTAGCTTTCTCGCCGGTATACAGTGCTGGGCAACGCGCTCAAAGACGACAGTATACGCTCTTAAACGGGACCAGATGAAGGGCTTTGACCATCTGGCGCCGGAAGGCTTTTACGACGCTGTCAGGGCGTATGGCCTGCCGGAATCCATCGTCGACCTCGACCGCGCTGCTAACAGACAGAATCAGTGTGTCGTTCGCACGGCCTACGGATACACAGACACATTCGTTATCGATGGCGTCACTCCGCAGGGCGCATCCCTGTCTCCTTTCAAGTCGGCACTCACCACCAGCCTCGGAAACCGCTACTTGCAGGACGCTAGCATGGACAACGACGGCGCTCTCTCCATCCGCACCAGCAGCGCGGTCAAGGGGGAGGTCCATACCCCGGACGACCGTGCTATTCTGCGGGTATCGATGATTGAGGCAACGGACGACTCCTACTTGTTTGCGACGTCCCGGCCCGCTATGTCGCTGTTCTGCCTCATGATGGAGCGCTTTCAATTTGCATACGGCTGGCTGACGCAGTGGTCGAAGACAGTAATGTACGTTGTTGGCCCGATCCCACCCAACACCCCCGCTCGCATGTCCATGCCGTCGATTACCAACAAGCCGAGTATCAGCCCTTTCAAGATCACTTTCCACCCTGTCCCTGTCGTTACTGGCCGCCTCAGCTTCCTTAACACCGACATCGACAACGCCAACGCTACCTACGAACTCCTCCGCGACCTAATCAACAACTTCGCCGTTCCCAAGTTTCATACCCATACGCCAATCACCCTCCTCCGGAAAATCGTCAACCAGAACATCGTCTCCAAGGCCCGCGCCCGTCTCTGCCTCCAGCCGATACAACAACCCCAAGCCCGACACCTCGACTCGCTCATCAGCACCCTCGTCCACCGCACGCTCCGTTTCAAGTACCACCCTTCGCCCGACATTCTCTTTCTGCCAATAAATCTCCACGGATTCGGCTTCAGCAGCATCGAACGCATCAATGACAGCATCGCCATCGACGGACTCGGACGCGACCTCAATCACCAAGTTCTCGCTTACCGACAAATGGCCCGAATTACGCTCGCCGACTGGACCTGCAAGCTCAATAAGTGCATTCACCCCTTCCACGATTCCGGCTTCAACGCTTCGACCTCTCACAAACACGGCATTCTCCCTCGCGCTTGGATCACGGCTCACGACGCAATGCGGACACTTCAACCTCGACTCTCCCTCTTACCGACCGATCTATCCTACATCTACCAAGGCGACACTCACATCAAACATATAACTTCTATCCTCGACTCCCACGGTTTTCCTTCTGTCTCTGGTCATGGTCTTCGGTCTCTTACTGCGCACGATTGTTCTGTTCTCTCAGAGTTTGGTTCTTGGTCCGTAGGTTCGCATAGTAGTTTCTCGTTTCGTCCTGCTTTCCCTCGCCCTGCATCCATCCCGCCTGCTTCCGTTGCTGCACTGCACTGGACTGCTGTCACCGCCGTCCTGCCATCGCTTGCTCGTGTTGTCGCCGCTTTGCCAGCACCTGACGTCCTGCTGCCGCGCGCCTTGCGGCGTCAGCACGCAGAGAACGCGATCCGTATCACCTTCGCGACGCAGGGTCTACAAGCTGCCACATACGGCGACAATCCCGCACTTGACTGGGCTTCTGACGGGTCCATGGTGCCCGCCGCCGCTGCTCGTCACCAGCGACGCTCTGTCACCGCCGCGGTCACCGGCCCACGAAGTGCGGTCTTCATACTGCCCGGACGCGCGTCCTCGATTCTACACGGAGAGGTGTTCGCTCAGATCGCCGCTTTCACGGTCGCAGAGCGCGAGACAGCTGCCCGCCTTTTCTCCGACCACCTCCTCACAACGAAGTTGCTTGACCGCTACACTTCACGCGCGGAGGCAGAGCCGCGCGTCCGCCGCATGAACGGTAGAGCTTACTATAGGTGGCTCTTTACGCTCGCCGAGGAGCACGCCCGAGGACTGCGCGCGGAGTACACTCGCGGTCACTGCGATGCCGACGACGCTCCATCCGCTCTCAACCGCTCCGCAGACCATTTCGCGACAAAAGCTCAGACGCTCTCGCATTTTCTCCCCGCCGCGCCGGTACCCACCTTCACTATGGACGACTATGCGTTCTATACGCCAGAAGACGGATGGATCGAGTCCTCCATCAGCACCTTCTTCGCCCATCACCGCGACCGACAGACTGCCGGCGCTCTTTCCATTGGCCGTAGTGGACGCATGACGACTTTCCAGTATTCGGACTCCCGTCCTGAGTATCCCTACACACGAGCCTTTTCGGCGTACTCGGCGGCCGTCCAACTCTACGCTCGCTCGGGCCAGCTTCCAACCGCCAGCGTCCTCGCAGACCGCAACCGCACCGGCGCAATAATACCCCGCTTATGCCGTGAAGGCTGCGTCGCGATAGAAGACGACTACCACGTCTTTGTGCATTGTCCGCAATACGCGCCGTACCGTCGTGAAGCGGGCTCCGACCTCGCGCGTCGTTTCGCGCGTCGCGTACCGAACGGTATGCCGCAGGACGACGTCGACCAACTCCTCGCGGCCGCCACAGTCTTCTACCACCAGAGCGCCGGGGTCTGGCCCACAGGACACTCTGCGTACTACCTCGGCCATACACCCCGCCTCGACTCGCTACTACCACGCGCCGTTTTCCAGTCGGGGGAGCGACACCGTACCGCGGTGTTCCACGGCCAGTGCGATTGGCACTACGCTTCTATACGTCTCGCAGGGCGTATTTGGGGTGCTTTCCAGCGGCGCGCTGCAGCTCGGGATTCACATGCATAGGGACTCTCTTCTTCATCACAAGCTCGTATCCTCGTTTCTTAGCATAGTTCGATCAATACCGTCTGGCTTTCCATCGAGTCGATTTGTTTACCGACAGGTTGTACTTAGTCTCTTAGTAGACGTAGATGGAAATGAAAGTAAAAAGTAAAAAGCACAACGCGGAACGGCGTCATCGGGATCGACAATCATAACTTATCTCGGCGCTTACAGTAAACTGAGCACAACTCCTAAACTTCAAAGTATACAGACTGGCCCCTGGAGAAGTCCTACCCGTGAGGCTATCGGATTCAGGAAGTACATTTTACATGACATGATAAGTTACTGTGTCGACTCGTCCTGCCGCGCCCGTCGTACGCCTCCCATTAGAAATACATCCAGATCGGTGATGTCGCCGCGCGCATTGACCGTGAGCCCGATGATACGATCCTCGTCCAGGAGGATACCAGCGAAATCAAACGTCTGCTTCGTCGTAATCTCTACGCACGGAAGCCCCAGCACCGGCTTTGCGTCCTCGCTCTCGTGCTTTGCGTCCCTACTCTCGTTCTCATTCTCGATTTCGTCCGCGTCCGAGTCTGGTATGCCCGCCGTGCCCGCTTCCCGTATGTGCACCTCGATGTTTCCGTCCTCCGGTACGCCCAATCGTCCGCTTCGTACATCACGTAGTAACGCAGGATCGAAGTCCTGCACGCGTATCGGCGTCTCCTCGCCATCGGGTACTATTTCCCCACTCGCGTCGTCCCCGGATCCGAGCATGACGTGTCGTGCGCCCATAGTATAGCAGATCCAGTTCGGCGGCCACTCGATCGCATCCCAGCGCGTGAGGTGTCGCCATGCAGTCCAAGGTACCGTTTCCAACGCGCCGTAGTCGAGGAACGTCTGGCGGCGGGCGATGAATCGGCGCATGAAGCCTTCGGTTTGAGTCGCGAGCTGGACGGTGAAGGATACGATACCCTTTTCGGGCTCGACGCCGAACGGCCTTCTTGGGCCGGTGTAGGGCGTTGAGTTGAAAGACGCGGGCTCGGCGCGAAAGATGACGGTCTGTACGATGTAGGACGGCGGAAGTTCGAACCTCGCCTCGCATCTGAGAGGGGTGGGCGGTTGCGTGCGCGAGGTGTCGAATCGGTAAACTTCTAGATGACGCGTTGCCGGCGGGGCGAGGAGGAACTGGCATGGAGATAGCATGACGAATGTGTGGATCGACTTCGGTTCTGACACGCCAACCGTCTGCACTGGGGATTAGATGGGACATTACGTGGATACATTACCACGCACCCCTTTCAGTTGTCCTGTCGTCCAATCCCACACAGCCAGAGAGTCCAGGCGGGCTATATTCAGCCGTCCGCTGAACATGATCACGACGTGGTCGCCAACGACCTGGATCACGACGGAGACGTGCGCAAAGGAAGAATCCGATTCTACGACATGCTCAACAGCGACTTCTTTGGCCCCAGGGTGCGGTTTGCCGTCCGACATCTGACGAAAGTGTACTCTATATATTTGTCTGAAGCTTGGAGACGTCAATGGCGTTCGGCACGCAACTGCAATCGCAGACGTACCCTCCATGTGGAAGTTGTGTGGGTATATGCTGGACGAAACATAGAAAGTCCTGGTCGACGTCGATGGCAAAGTCGATTATATCCTCGTTGAACGGTACGAACTGCCAAGGAGCCACCGTTTGTACTTCGTCGACGTCGCCCAAGTCGTCGTCGATGTGCGGGAGCCGGACGTAGGCGATGACCCGTGGTCTTAGCGTGCCAGTCTCGACGCTGAGGAAGAAGTAGCCGCCAGAGAGCTCGTACAGCGAGCCTGGAACAAAGGGAACGGCGATGCTTGTGCGAAACGATGGGGAAAGGGTCTGCCACGCTCGGCGCGACGACCGGACAAGCCTCAACGTTTCCTCGGACGATGTGGAAGGCGAGAGAAGTCGCAGACCGCCCTCCTCGAGTTCCAGAGAAAGTTGGAGAAAACGCGACTCTGCGATTATAGATTTAAAGAGCCTGCAGACCTGCGCTAGTGTCAGACGCGTAAAGCAGAAGGATCGAGAGAGAACGCGCCGTTGCGAGTGCGCGCAAGGATAACGCGTCGCCGAAGAAGAATATGCGCAGCCAAAGCTCGTCAGGGAGCGAGTCGAGCGGCATGCTACGTCGTCGTCCGGGGAAGAGTGAGCCGGTCTGGGATCCGAAGCTGCCGCGGACTTGAGCGCACCTGGATCTTGGCGGTATGCTTGCCCCGAACCATGTCGACGCTCCCCTTCGATGCTCAAGGGAGACTTCAAATTCTGCGCGGGCGGCGCGTCCCAGACCTGGCGCCGTCGTCAGCGTTGCCGTCGAACGCGGACACGACGAGCACGCGTGTGGCTGAAAAGCGCGCCCGTGCCATTCTACGCACCCTCATCGCTGCCGACGACGGACGCGACTTTGTTCGCGGCGTGCGCACAGCGCCCCACCAAGCCACCCATCTTGTCGACGCATTTCGGCGGTCAAGGAAGAGTGGTTGCTCCAGAGAGGCGCACCGAGACCTGCGTGCAGCCTTGGTGCGTAAACCCTCATTCATTCTCGCGCGTAACGTGACCTAGTGTCTCAGGAGGAATATCTCACAGCGTTGGGCTTTAACCTCGGTGAAGGTTTTTATCTAGACGGTGTTCACAACTTACTTCTACGTAAGTCTGCATGGCCATGCCTCTCTGTTTCGCCGCTGAGCCTTTACCAGTTGAACCGACCATCCACGTTGCGCTGGATCTCTACTCCCTTATCGTGTTTGCGCCGACATACGAGTATCTCCTTCTCCTCCACGCGCAACTGCAGTTCGACAACAAGGACTGGCTGGAGCGAGTTGAAACATACGGTGCAGCTCAAAAGAGGAACCTGAATGTGTGTTACAGTAACATCGAGGATGTTCGTTCAAACCTAAATCGCTCAGGCGGCTGTCTACACCAACGTGCAGTGGCGCGTGCTTGTGCTCAACACGCGATACTTCCTCGCACAAGGCGAATTAATCAACATCGTCGAGCCCTCGGCGCGGATTTCCGGAATCACCCCGAGTTGGTGCTCCTGCTACTGTGCCGCGGGGGTTGATTCGAACCTTCCCGACGAAATCGGTGTCCTCGTCAGGAACGATTCTAACGCTCAGGTTTTGCTGCCCTCGCCACCACGCGCCAACGACGCGGACAAACTCAGCCTCTTCGCAATGCTTGTTGTCTTGCAAGCGAAGCTAGATGATGCTCTACGACTTCGTTCTCTTCCCCACTGCATCTACCGCCATGTTCTCGACGGCGTGATATATGAGATATACCGCGCTCCCCAACACATCTTGGAGAAGCTCCAGGCCGTTGTAGCAAAGGTGCAGGTACCCGACACATTACCGGCACCATTCCAGCTCGTGGTCACTGGCGTCCACAATGCAGGACCGACCGGTGGGGACGTCGCGATGGCCGTGGATGCGGCAGAGGGCGGAACGCATTCTTCGAACCACGAGCAAGTCGCAGCGCAGAACGACTCGGACTCGGACGACTACGATTCGGACGACGATTACGACTCGGACGACGACGAGCGCGGTCCGCCCCTCTCGCTCGACGAAATGTGCGCGGGTATCCTGCGCGCACATGAGGCGCAGAGTGCCCGCGAGCATGCGGACAACGATGCCGACCGCGCCGCGCATATGCGTACGCAAGCTGAAATCACTAGTGCCTTGCTGATGGGCGGCCGCGGTGCGTACTGGTAGACACTTTCTGCTCTTGCTTGGACTGACCTTGTATATGTCAGGTGGTATACATCCGGGGCGTAGGTGAAGAAGCCTTACCATTGTCTTCCTTGTATATACCTGTGTAGTTGTAGACTGTAAGAGAGGTTCAGGGGAGGCAAGGATAGAATGAAAGGGGAAAAGGCGAAGGGGCTTTAATTTGGTATGAGAGGAAAGAACAAACAAGTAGCAGTCTCTCTCTCTCTCTCTCTCCTGCTTGAGGGCAACCTGACACTCTCGCATCACATGAATCAAATGTGTTTGGTCTTGTCTCTGAATCTGAAGTTCGGAAGTCCGCTTGGAACTTGCCGCCATGTACACCCAGCTCTCCGAACCGCAACTCGTCCAGACCCACAGTATATCCGACAGTGCTGCAAAATATGACGTGTTCTGGCGTTCAGCAAAGTGGTATGTGCTGTGATTGAGTAATGGGCGCGCGGGACTGACTGTGGCTGGTTGCAGGTGCTGGGACGGCAGCGCCGTTCTCGCGACGCGCGAAGACAATTCGCTTCAAGTCTGGAACGAGTATGTGCTACTGTGTGACCTGAACCCGTCGAGTCTGATGCGCTTTCTGCAGTCCCAGCGCGTTAGGCGAGTATTCCCAATATTCTCGACGCCATCTGACGCAGCGCGCAGCCTCGTCGTCCATCACCATTCCCCAGCCAGCGCCTGTACTGGACGCTGTATGGTATCCAGGCGCGCGCACATCCGACGCCCCATCGTACTGCTTCGTCGCGTCCATTCGCGACACGCCCATCAGGTTGCTCGACGGCACAAATGGCAGGGTGCGGGATGTGGTTCACTGTTCGCTTGACTAGTCGCTGACGGGTGCAGCTCAGAGCGTCGTATAAGATCATAGACCACGTCGAGCGGTTCGTCGCGCCGCACTCTATGGCGTTCAACTGCACAGCAGACAAGTGAGTGCCCGACTACTCGACGCTTGTCTTGTGCTGACGCCTGAAGACTGTATTGCGGACATCGCGATGCCATCGAGATGTTCGATATCCAGTATCCGGGTGAGGGCGAGCGCATCAAGACCAGTTCGTCGAAGAAGAGCAAGTCTGGCATGCGAGGTGCGTTGCTTCATCTATGCGACGTCTGCAGGCACTGATTGTGGGCTAGGAATCGTATCCTCCCTCGCGTTCTGTCCAGACTACTCTGGCATATACGCAGCAGGCTCTTTCACGTCTGCGCTATGGCTCTTCGCGGAGGGGCAAGGCGCCCAGCCCGTATGTCGACTGAAGGGCATCGCGTCCGCTATCACACAGGTGCGTCCAATGCTGCGCAGGATCAGTGCTCACGCGACGCAGGTCAAATTCAACCCAGCGTATCCGCAACTACTCTACGCTGCGTGTCGGCAACGCAACAGCATCTACGCGTGGGATACGCGCAACCCTTCTGCACCGTATGCAACCTACGAACGCAAGTCTAGTACGAACCAAAAGTTATGGATTGATGTCGACGCCTCGGGGACATGGCTCGTCACAGGTGGAACGGTGAGCGCACCATGGCTTGTCCGCGTTGACGTTCGACTGAATGCCGTGCAGGATGGCAGTGTCTCATTCTTCAACCTGACCTCTGAGTTGGAAGTGAATGAGCCGGAACACTCGTTCCACGCACACGATGGTACGGCTGGGCGTGTCGGTCGTTATCCAAACGCTCACACTGCTGCAGACGCCGTCGGCTCTGTCGCTTTGCACCCCATCGAGATGAAGCTGTTGACTGTTTCGGGCTCGCGGCATTTCGAGGAGACTGCGCAAGTCAACGAGGGCTCAGACAGTGATTTCAAAGACGATGTGCAGCGGCATGTTCAAAGAGTTCGACCTGTAGCGTTCGATGCTACAATGAAAATTTGGGACATCTAGCACAGAGAGAAGTTGACGGAAAGCATTTTGTATGTGGCGCGGGTCCAATTGCGTCCGATCTTTCAAAGTTTTCTGCTCTGCTTTATTCGGCGCGTTCAACGCGCGCAACGACCGCGACGACCATGTCTGACGACCTCAACGCCGCCCTGTCCAAAATCCGGCCGCACACCAACTCTGGCTTGGCCCAGCAAAAATCCGCAGCGCTGCTGCTGCACGCGCTGGAGGCGACGCTGAAAGAGCAAAACACGGAAGCGAGCCCGACCGCGTATTTCGCCTCGCTGCTCACCGCGCTCGACGGGCTCATTCAAAAAGACGGCACTGGCGCGTTGGAGGAAGGCGATAATGTCCCCGCGGCGCTGTATCTTCTGGCGACCGTCGTGCCGCACGTACCGCACGGCGTCGTGCGCTCGCAGCTGAGCACGCTGGTCTCGCTCCTTGCGCCGCTGTTCCCTGCGCTCCTGCCACATGCGCCCGCGCTGCGCTCGCAGATTACAGTATTCGGCGCCGTCGTGCAGGCGTTGGACGCGCCGCATCTCAACGCGCCGGGCGTACGGCAGAGCTTCGCGTCCGTGCTCGAGCTCGCGGCGGACGCACGCCCGAAGGTGCGCAGGAAGGCGGCGGATGCGATAAAGGACGTGCTGGCGAACCCGCCAGCGCCGCTTATGCGCCATCCATACGCGGAGCACGTCGCGAACTGGCTGCAGAGCAAGCTCGCTGCCGCGGCATCTGCTCCCCTCAAACAGGCCGACGGCGCCGAGGCGGCCATCCATCTCCTCGCGTTTGCGAAGCCCGTATGCTCGTTTTTGCCGTCTGAGGTATGTCGAGTATCATCACGCCCCGTGTGCGATATGCTGAGAGGATGCTTTAGTCGCTCAGCCCCCTTGCGAGCACGCTGCTCACGCTCCCGCGGCTGGGGAATCCCTACCTGTCCCAATCGGCGTATAGTGTCCTTGCGATGATCATCTCTGACGATGACGCCTCAACGGACACGCCTGCGCCTGCTATCCTCAAATCCATCCTCGCCTCGCCCCCGTCAATATCCGACACCACCCTGGCGCCTGCATGGGTCGTCTTACTCGGTAAAATAATGGCGGCGTATTCTACGAGCTCTCCTGATCAGTGCGCTGCCGAGCTTCCCTCCGTGTGGCAGACGTGCTGGTCGTTCCTCGAATCGTCCGCTCTGCCCGTGCGAGAAGGCGCCACGGAGGCCCTGGTCGCGCTCACCACGTGCATAACCCCCGACATCATCAAGTCCGCGCTCTCTGCAGCCAGCAGCTCGAGTAAAGACTCGAGCAAGTCCCCTTTGGGAAAGATGATTGCGCTCGTGACAAAGTCTATCGACTCCGTTGCGTTTGCACGGGCGACGCCGCAGATCCTCGTCGTGCTCTCCGCGCTCACGCTCGCATTAGGGACTCAACCGGGTCAGACACCCGGCGTGGACAGGACCCCGGCCGAGCTTCTGCTCCTCCCACTAATCGTGAACGTCGGCAACCTCAGGACGAAGCCGAAGTTCGTGCACAAGGAGGGCGCGGACGCTGTCATGGACACCGCAATGCGCGTCATGGGCCCCGAGGTGCTGCTCCGTGCTCTCCCGCTGAACATCGAGCCCACCGATCGGTGTGTTTATTGTTATATCTAATCATCCCTAGCACATGAAGCTGACAACTCTGTAGTGAAGCAGGGAAGGAGCCGCGCGCATTCCTCCTCGCTCTTCTCCCGCATCCGCACCCTTCGCAGCTCAAGCACTTCGTATCGTACTTCGTGCCGCTCTCCGAGCGCATGTTCAACTACCAGCAGCAGTCTGAGGCGGCGGGCAAGGCGGCCGAGGCGAAGATGTGGAACGTCCTCGTCTTGCAAGTGTGGTCCGGTCTTGCCGGTTACGCCTGGAACCCGTACGGTCTTCGCGAGGTGATTATATTCCCTTACCTCCTGTCGAGTGCCGGATTGCTAACTTGTTGTAGGCGATGACACCGGTATTCTCGAAACTGTTGGCCAACCTACTCCAGAGCCAGGCAGCGCTCCATCCGCCCGTGCTTAACGCTCTTCGTCTCATCGCTGAAGTCAATCTCGCGGCGGCAAGTGGAGAGTCGTCGCCAACGATCGACAAAGCCCGCTTGACGTTCGAGCTGCCGCAAGCCGAGGCTGAGCAGAACGTTGCGTATTTGCGCACCCAGGCAGGCAACTGGTTGGCAACACTGTTCAATGTTTTCGGTTCCGTCGGCAAGGACTCGAAGGGCATGGTCGGCAACGCTATCGGCGCGTGGACGGCATTAGCTGGCGAGCAGGTCCGTTGTCTCTCATCCACTCGTGGTATTCCGATATTCAATTTTGATCTGCAGGAGATCACCAAGGCGTATAAACGCGTGCACGACCTCCTTAAGAAGAACCTTGCTGCGAACAAGACAAAGCCTGCTCCTGGAAAGCCGAGCGATGGTGTGGCGATTCTCCAGGCGACCGAAGACCTACTGCTCCTGCTCCTGCCTCATCTCTCCCCCGCCGACAGCAACAACCTTTTCGAGATGTGCATCGCACCGGAGATGCTGGGCCATTGGGACGGTGGTGTGCAGAAGCGGTGCTATCGTCTACTCGCTCGCCTCGTCGAAACTGGACGGGCCAACATCGACTCTGAGGTCGTGCTCAAGCAGCTTTTGGAACAGTCACAGTCTGCTGCTGCAGCGGCTAAGAGAGTACGCTGCCGATTTTAAGCCGGATTGTGATTCATAATCTCACGAACACTCCGACTTGCAGGATCGCTTCACGTTATTCGCACAGCTTCTGCCGGGGCTCCCCAGCTCGTCGCTGCACATGATTACTGCGCTCATTCCTGAGGCCGTCCTGGGAACAAAGGAGCCGTCAGAGAAGTCTCGTTCCGCCGCATTCGACCTGCTCGTTGCGATGGGCAAGAAAATGAGCGAGGGTGGTGTCGTGCGCCGCGACAAGGTTGAGGGCATGGAGGTCGATGACGACGGTCAGCGAGAAGGTATGCAGGCTGCAGTAATTAACAAGCCCCTTTCCTGACGCTGCCCGTAGTGCAAGGCTCGATCGAAGAGTATATGACCATGGTTGCTGCTGGTCTTGCCGGCGCAACACCGCACATGATCAGCGCTTCTGTGACCGCCATCTCTCGACTCATCTTCGAGTTCAAAGGTACACATCCAGTTTTTTCTCTCGCAAACCCCTTTGACACAAGCCTTATGCAGATGAAATCTCGCACTCGATGTTGTCCGAAATTCTGGCAACTCTGTCCGTCTTCCTCTCTTCTGCCAACCGGGAGATCGTCAAGTCTACTCTCGGGTTCGTCAAGCTCTCGATCCACAGTCTCCCGCACGATATTGTGCAGGCGTCCCTCTCCCACCTTGTTCCGGCACTCCTTGGGTGGGTACATGATCACAAGAACCACTTCAAGGCGAAAGTGCAGCACATTTTCGAGCGTCTTATCCGACGCTTCGGATACGACGAGATTATTGCCCACGTCGACAAGGAGGAGGGTAAGAAGGTTTTGCAGAACATCAAGAAGCGCAAGGACCGCGCGAAGCGGAAGCGTGCCGCCGCAGAGAATGCGGAAGGCGACGAGAGCGACGAAGTACGTTGCTCAAATCCAGGAAGATTACAAGAACTTACAAGTTTGTAGGCTGAGGCTCGCGCACCTGCACGAACGGGTGATGCGTTTGAGGATGTGCTCTACGGCAGCGAGAGCGAAGCCGACAGCGAAGCGGAAGCTCCTGGGCGCGCGCAAGCGCCTAAGAGCGGCAGCAAGAAGGCGGGCTACCAGCTGCTCGACGATCCCGACGACCCGATGGACCTGCTCGATGGCGCTGCGAGCAAGTTGACGCGTACGTATCATTCCTCGACCTGTGTCGCACGCTTCCTGACTGGCCACTCAGTCGGTGGCAAGCAACGGCAACGTCAACCGGGCAAAGACGCGAAACATTTCAAGACGGGTGACGATGGGCGCATGGTCATTGACGAGGGCGAAGAGAGCGGCGATGATGGCGCTGCGAACGATGTTGCGGGTACCGCGTATCGGGAGTTGCAGTCGTCTACCGACGGCTTCACCCGAAATGCCCGCGGGCAAGTCAAGTTCAACAAAGACACCAAGAAGCGCCGAAGGGAGAACAGGGATGACGGCTCGGATGTCGAGATGGCGGCGGAAGAGGGCTCTAAAAGCAAGAAGGCGAAAGGCAAGCCTCAAAAGCTTGGCTCGGAATTCAAGGCGAAGGTGCGCACTTCTTGTGGGACAGTTACGAGTCCTCTGATATCGTTTCAGAATGCTGGCGGCGACGTCAAGCGAGGGAAGCTTGAACCATATGCGTACATGTCGCTCGGCGACGCTGCGAAGAAAACGACCCGGAAGGGTCGTGAGCGCGTCAGTATCACGGGACGTAGATAGTCACTGTCGTGCTCCCCATGCCGTTTGGTTTCACCCTGATGCACATTGCTCTCATAATCATGATAATACTTCGACTCGCTCGTGAGTCCGCGGGGAGCGGCGTTCCGCGTTCAAGTCAAAAACATCTTTGTTTCCGGACTATTCCCTTACGTGACCCGGCGGCCTACTTGAAGGTCGACTGCTCGTTCTGGCCATTACTTGTTATCTGGCATGGCTACCGAGCCTGGTTCTACCACTACACGTCCTGATACTCCAGAGTTGCCAACATGGCCTGGTTTCGAGCACATCGAGGATATCTTCATCTTCGGCGATTCGTACTCTGCGGTTGGTTACGATGCTCGCCAGCCCCATCCTACTCGTAGCGCGCCGCTTGGAGTTGAACTGCCAGGCATCACGTACACTGAATCTGGCGACACTCTGAACTGGGTCGGCTACCTCGT